>QVRM01006743.1:207500-230604 GCA_003439945.1 Dermanyssus gallinae
TTTGGGTAAACTATATATAGAAAATATTGTGATGATTTATTAATCATTTACAATACGTTTGCACACTCGGCAGTGCTCGCCTAAAGGATCAGCAGTGAATTGTTTCATTGATGATCGTTGGTAATCGGTTCGTCCGCCCGCCTGTGCGGTATACGCCGACGCGGGCAACAGCGATTGCTGAATGTGACCACATCACAGCGGCCAGCTTCCTCATGACACTATTTCCGCATCCGCGGGTATCGGCATATCAGCCAAGATCACACAATAGCAGTCGGCAGTATCGTGATGAATCTCTACGATACTGCAACGGTACTGCCTTTGTCTCTGGCTGAAAGTCCAGTTGTGCAAGCTACCTTCTTCAGAAGACGTGAGGGCAGTATGAAAACGGCAGCAACAACAACAAAAACAACAACAACAACAATCAAACGACGACGACAACAACAACTACATGAATGACAACATTCGTAACCACGACCGCATAGTAACGATTGCATCGTCAAGTCGACACCTTGAACGTTGAGATATTCAAGCGTTGTCCGTTTGTTTAGCGGTATCGGGCCATCTGACGTGATCGTTCATCTGATGTTTGCCGATTGACGAATGCGCGAGCGATTCAAAGATGTGATTAGTCACCGTCGTTGTCGTTGTCGTCGTTGACGTTAATATTGTTGTCGCTTGGACATTTCCCAGTTCCGCCATTATGTCAACACAAGACCACACGTATTGTATGTACATAGAAAGTACAACAAGAAATAGCAAACATGCAGCGTAAACAAGCCGAAGGTTTGCTCCACCGCATACATCCTCCTGCGAACCCCCGACAAGAAGGGCAGAAGAGCAAAGCACTTGCTCTTCTGCCCGAGGCAAGACGGCACGTGCCATTTCTGTCGATGCAAGATAGCCTCCGCCAGTGAATCGATATATCGATCTTCGGATCTGTCCCGTCATACCCAGACGATAGTCGGCTTGGATAGCCGCTTAAAAAACGATTGCGATGGCGTAGCGACTAATGAGGTCGAATGTATGCATGTATACGAGTGCTCTCTCTGGGTTAGAGAGAGAGAGAGAGAGAGGAGCAAGGAAGTGTAAGGGAAATCGAGATAAACAGATAGGAATTGCTTTAGGAAGGGAAACAGATAAGCCGGTGGGGCAGAAAAGCAAACTTGTATATCACGATAGGAGATCGGGAAGATGTCCAGCCTGTGTTGTCGATTTGTGCGACGACTGGAACGACTGCGTCTTGCATGACGCACATGCGCGACGACCTGGGGCCGTGCGGTTACAACGAATACAACGGGCGACAATGTATTTGTAGTGTACAATGTGTACGTCAGTGTATTATTTACATGTGGAACTTCTTAGGAATGTGTGGATAAGCGGATTTGCGCGCTAATACCATACAGCACCGATCTACACTTATAGTGCATACTGCCAAATTGTACTCACTAGCTGAGCAAAAATATCGATCTCCATGTACCCCATACAGAAAATCCGTTGGCTTCCATTTAATCTTCATTCATTTCAGACTCGTATCTAGACTGCCCCCGGCAGGGTGAAATGGCCTTCTAATAATATTAATAATAATAATCAATATTCAGTCAATATTCAACAATAATTAAGATTAAATCATTGCTAATATTTAAAGACATCACAATCTGTATAATATGATGTGTGTGATGCTGACGTCGAAGCCTCCTCGATGGTCTCCATCCGCTCAGCTGCCCACGAGATTCTGGCCGCGTTTCGAGGCACACAAAACTTAATTCGCTCAGGAAAACAAAGCTGCGCCCTACCCAACCGGCAGGCCAACAAACTGCGCCCGACTGACTGGCTCAGTAATTATTCTCGTTTAGTCAGTCGTGTAACTCAGTAATTATTACTCAGCCCTTTAGTCAACTGGGCTCTAGCTAGAAAACGAAAGGTCTAACAGGCTAATGATTTTCTCTTGGTCACGTCGCAGATGCCTTGCTTGCTTGGAATGTTGCTATGGTGTCCGGCACTGCGGCACTTTCTCACCCGAACGTCATTGTTCTGTCGGTGCTGTTTGGGTGGTGAAACATGCAGAAACAGAGACGAAACGTACATCACTGGGTGACGACGATCTCTTTGGAGATCTTTGACTCTTTAGCTAGCCACGGCACGCCGAGGTTTACATAGAAACTGGCAAACCGAATGGCGGCTATAATGGGCATCCCTTACGAAAGAGAACAATAGAGTGTGGCCGTATATAAGGAAAACATCACCTCTATTGTCAGTGCAGTAGCTTGATAAGGCAGTCATTAAAACGTATTGGAATACTACACGTACTGTTACTGAGTAATTAAGCTATGATATAGCGCTGACCGCTCGAACACATTGTTTTACTACATACATATAAATTTATATATATATATATATATATATATATGCTTGCACCTGTGTGTGCTCAAATAAAGCCATAGATGTAGGTCAATCATTGACGTGGGGCTTGAAAATTATGACAAGGATGCTGACGATGACAAGTGTGGATGCCGCAGTTATCATTGTCATGACCCTTACTAGAGATCGGAGCCAGTTGTGTATATATATATATAATTCTCATCAAGATAGACGTTCTGGGTATGATTGTAACGATTGAGTTGATTAACTAATTCTCATATTATTGATATGTTTACTGCTATTGCGGCCGCTGGACGTCGCACGATGAGAATCCTTGCAAGCGTGTCGTTGGCCGTTGACTGAGCGAATGTTGTCTACCATGACAATAACAACAACACAAGCGGCAGCAACCACAACAACAACAGCAACAAGAACAGGCGCGGTTGAGTGTCGTTTGATGAAATCTCCTCTTCTTTCTCCTGTTCGTCTCACCTCGATCGAGATTAGCGGTCGGCCGTTCCATCTCGTAGCCCCGGGCTGTCTTTGCGCCTCGGGCCGCCTCCTCCGGATAGATGGACGAACAGATTGAGGAATGGAACAAATGGATGGATAAGGATGAATGTATGAATAGTTGGGCCACGATGGATGAGGTGGTCTGTCTGTCCACCATTGCGGCAGTTTCTCTGCCGCTGCGTTGGTCGTGCAAAGACGATAGTCGATGGTGGACGACGACGATGATGCTGAATCCGACGATGAGAGGGATATCAACATCACCAGCCACGGTCATAGTGAGGCCAATAACGTGTCGCCGACAGCAACGTGTTCAACGTCGTCATAAACACTAAAAGTCACGCAGCGTAACACGGTCAGTCGGAGGAGCTCGCCTGCAAAGGCAAACAACGGGAGCGACAACACCAACAACAACAATGGCAGCAGCAGCGGCAACAACAACGAGAACACGAGCATTATCAAGCAGAAAAAACAACAAAAACATTCAGCAGCATGTGCTAGTAGTCAAGCATGTAAGACCAAAACAGCAGCAGCGAACAACAAACGACTCACTCACCGAATAATGACTGAGCCATTCAGTCGCTTCGTTGCTCCGCCAGTTGGTTAGTCAGACAGACAGACAAACACACAGAGAGAGAGAGAGAGAGAGCAAAAGAGAAGGATAAAGGAACCAAGGAAGGATGAGTCGTGGAGTAGGTGAATAATCGGCATGGTTGCCTGCAAGCCTGACAGCTGATGCAATGAGATGGCCAGTAGGAGAAACTAGAAGATAGTTTGAGATGGGAAGGGATAGGGAGAGAGAGAGGGGAATAGAACAAGAAACGGGGCGAGAGAGGAACAGAGAACGTTAGCCAGCAGTAGAACCATGAGACGCCACACTGGACGCACGGACGGTGTGGCGTCCGCGCCGAGCCGCATCGCTCGTAGGTCCCTCGCAGATCCATCCATCCACCGCAGAGATCTACTAGCCCTTCTCCCCTTAGCACCCCCTAACCATGCCCGTGAACGGTCGTTCGGCAAGCCAGCCTGCCCGTCAGCCGTTCGTTCGTCTGGCCGCCCTCCCGCACGCCGCACGCACCGCTCAGAACAGCGCTGAAGTCGTGAAGTCGTACGCATGAAGTCATTATCGCCGACGGCGACAGAAACATCGGCAGCGGTAGCAGCGGCAGCAGCAGCAGCAAATGTACCACAAGCAGTAATAACAACGACAACGAAAACAACACGGGGTTACCATGAAGATGACGAACATGATGACAAAAATGCACCCGAGCGAATCGTCTACTCTCTGTTGCTGTTGCTGCTGCTGCTGATACTGTTACGGCTGGGCTGAGCTGAGCTTCCACCATTACTTGTACCTCGGACGCTAAGACGCTAGTGGACGCTCGTTCAATTGAACGTCGAGGCGATGACGACAAAAAGGCATCGGAGCTTTGGAACACTAGTACCTCAGTGCACAGTGACAGAAATGCTCTGTCCCACAACTATAAAAATCCTACAAGCACAGCAGTTAAGGTGTACTACTATATACGTTTTTTCACCTCTAATTATGTAGCCTTCTGTAGTGCAGGTTGCCTAATATTGTAGTGAGCTCTACTATTAGTTGTTTATTTCCTGTTTATTGCTCGGTTTTCTTATTAGCATTGCTGTCGTCGGCGACTGCGTCGCTTTCGCCATTTCGTGTGCGACGAAACCTCATCCGTGATCTTTCAGCTCTAAACTTCATTTATGATTTAATGTTATTTCAGCTCGTGTATCAACCTTTTTATGCGACGCCACCTGGTGGAGCCACGGCTACCTGCCAAGGGATGGCCCAAGGGAGGGTCAACTTGCCCTAGGGAGGTGCCGCCGGTGAGCGGACGGTTTCAACACGAGACTTCAAGATCCCATTCTGTATTACATAAGCCTCTTGTCCAAGCACGTTTGCTTTCTAAACAACATCGGCTTCTGCTGCCGCTGTATATATTGTTTCCTTTTCTCAGCACGACCTATGTTTCCCGCTAACACTACCACCACCACTTTGACAATTCAGCTGATGGCCATGTTAGGAGTTTACAACGAGTGACGCTGTTATTGGTTAACAGCAGCCATCTGCGGTTCTGTACGCGACACCGGCGTTGCATCGGGACTAAGCCATCGGTCTTGGTTAGGATCCTTATCTTTCTTAGCAACCCACGTCTGCACATAGAGACAGTCCTGTTTCATAAGGGGTGGGGGGGTGCTTTACTACTACAGCATAAGTACATACAGCAAGGTAAGCTTTATTTTATGTATGCTGACCGATCACTCCTGGAGTGGCATTGCGCTGCATGTCGGCCGGCGACTCCTGTATGTAATCAGACTCTCTTGACGTGTTAGAAGCCGCTTGCTTATACGTGTACGAAGCACGCCCTTATCTACAACGTAACGACCAAACGAGTGGCCCGGTTGAACGAAGTTTCAGTGCTGCCAAGGAAGCTTGTCATAAAAAGAAAAAGGGCTAGTCTCAAGCTGACAAATAGGGTTATTGATTCACAAAAGTCAGCAGAATTCATGAATAAATAAAACAAACATATTTTCGTAGGCAATAGCAGTACCAGTAACAAGTAGCAACAACAACAACAACAACAACAACAAAAAGTACAACATCACCTATTAATCAATATGTTGGCGCTTTTAGTTGCTCTAGTACAACATAAATATTGCGTTTGTTGAAGTGGCATTACGAAATACAAACAACCACATAGTGACAACAACGCAGCATCTTCCAATAACAGTACGATTAGTTAGTTGATTACAACGTTGTTATATACAGACAGACTGAGCCATTAACAGCAACAGCAGCAGCAGCAACAACAATACAAACAACACTAAAGTGCCTACTAGCTTCCACTAATTACTTGCGGTACTACCTGATATTGTTGTCATCGTAACAACAACAACAACAACAACAGTATCAGTACTAGCTTGTAATGCAATACCAGCTTACAATATCAGGTAATTTGTAATGAGGGCATCATTACGTGTATAACAGTTACAGTGTCGTCGTTGTCGTCATTGTCGTTGTTGTTGCTCTGGTTTCTGAGTTTTTTCGTTGTTATTGTTGCGGCTGCTGTTGTAATGTAGTTTCGAAGATCGGGGACGTTATATTTCGGGCAGTAAAAGCGCGACGTGACAGTTATTGCTAGCCCCGCCATCGCACAGACCTTTGAGTCTATCAGTGACCTCTTTACACACAACCACACTCATACCAAAGTGTGTTGGGCTGCTGCTGCTGTTGTTGTTGTTGTTGTTGTTGTTGGTGGTGTTGTTCTTGTTGATTGTGAGGGTCAAGCAACCTACCTTGTCCCCGACGATGTCAGCTTTCGTCAGCTTAGCTGTTCGAGATACCGACCACCGCTCCGAGTAGCCCAATACCCACTGGCTACAGACAGACAGACAAATAGGCTGACGGACTGACAGAATGACAAATGCTGTGGCTTCTCCCTGTTTTGCTTTCTGGCATCGTGGTATTTCCTTACTTTCTCATCTCATTTCTATCGCATGGTCATTATGATCCTCGGTAGGTAGGCGAACAGCAAACAAACAATTTGCTCGCATATTCGTTTTCTGGTCGTGGTCTTTACTACTGCTTCCACGCCGAAGGATGGCAGCAACACATTTCAACACTGCCAGCCCAGCGTTTTGACCGCAGGACAACAAAACGGACTGGCTGGGGGGGGGGGGGGGGATGATGGAGGAAGCACACAGAAGCACAAACAGAGAAGTACAGATCTGTGCCTTATGTGGCAGTGGCAGGAACAGCATTCCACCCACCAGTATCTGTGATAGTGGTAGACAGATAACAGCTACCACAACATTAACCACAATAGCAACAATAACAACATCAACCTCAACAATAACAACAACAGAAGCAATAAAAGGTGAAGGTGAATTGTATAGGCAGCTGTGCGGGGGCTGTAAGACTCGACGATGGTTGTGGGTTAGTAAAGCAGTAGTGGTGCTTTTATCCGGCTGCGATTCCTGTTGCGTTTGTTGTTGTTGTTATTGCTGTTGTCGTAGCCGATGATTCTGTTTCTGATACAGCAGCAGGAGATGTTGTTGATATTATTGTTTTGGTTATTGTTGTTGCTGGTGCTCCTGTTGAAGCACACCTTACCGTGTGTCTCGGCAAACGTTGTTCCTGAGCGACCACACCGTCGTGCCTTTTACTGTTCGTGGTCGATTTGTGTGTGTGTGTCACTTGTATGCTTTTAGGCCCCAATCAGTTCATCGTGTATTATGCTAGCCTCTTCTTAAAACAGTTTCGAGCTGAATTTCACCTAACGGATCGTTAAACGCCCACGGAATTGCTTTCGTGTTGCTTCATCGTAAGACGAGCCCTAAAAATACAAATGTGACACGGCGGGGATTGAACCCGTGCGCCTATGGGTCTCGCCCGGTGGGCACAAGGCGTACGTAAATGCACCCACCACGACGCCACCGCGCTTCACGTATGCCAGCCCCAGAGATGTCCCGTCCGATCACCCACAACAATCTTGACGACGTTAAAGACAACCACCATTTATCATGAAAAAGTGATCGATAGTGATGGTGGTTATACTAATTGTGGTGGTGGTGATAGCAATGTGGTAATAAAGGTGCTGACGGTAATGACAATTGTGGGCTAACAGTCATGGCGGTTCTTATGATGATGATAGTCAAAGAAGTAGTCAGTCGTAGACATAAAGGTCTTTAAAGAAGTGATTATAGGTGATAATGATCGTATTAACACCTTGTTGTTCGTTGCTGGTGCTACATCTTATTAGTTTTTTTTTGCTGATAGAAGTAAAATAATAATAATAATAATAATAATAATAATAATAATAATAATAATAATAATAATAATAATAATAATAATAATATGCTCTCATAATTACTATGAAAGCATCTCGATCGTTTTTCAATTGCAATTGATGTTGTTGTTGTCGTCAGTGCTATTGTTGCCGATCCCGATGACCGTCATGATGATACCATGATAACACATAATTCGATGGCTCTCCATCAAATCATCGACTTCCATTGTTGTTGCTGCTGCTGCTCGACCTGCTGTGGTTGGCAATTGTCATGGCAAGTCATGCGGATCATGGGATTTCGGGTGACACTATTTCATCTCGACATTCCAACACACCGCCACCAATATACCCAAACAACAGAACCAGATTGGGGAATCATAGGTAAACAATACGAAAGGACAAGCGAGATAGAGAGAGAGAGAGAGAGAAAGAGAAAGAGAGAGATCAATACTTATATAGGCAAATGCGTATATAAGCAGATGTTGAACAAACAGCGTGACGAATTGAAAAAGCCGCGGCGGCGGCCGTAACATGCTCGTGTCGGCTTTAGCTGCTGAGCTGTAAAAGCAAGCAGGACAGATACTATGGCGTAGGAGCGTCAATGCTCGGATCCAGCAACACTGCACAAGACTAGACTATCCTCCGTCCCCTACGGGCTTGGCACTTAACCTGAGGTATATCTTCACAAGGAGCACAAGGAGCGAAGCTGAAGCAACAACAACAACAACAGCAGTTCCTATTCTGATTCATTTGCGATCCTTGTCCAGGTCGCGTTCAGTAGCATTATCGTCAGCATCATGATCACCATTATAACAATAAATGCACATACTAAGTTGAAGCAAATTCAGAACTGGTTTAACCTTTAGCTTTGGTTAGTAACAGCAGTCGTCATCGTAGCTCCGCTGAGAAAACATTAAAGTTGTCGTCCCAGACCAGGGACAGTAAGTAGAGGGCACATACCCACGGAGGAACAACTGATTCTCCCAATGTAGCATTCGTTTACTTTACGACTTTTATTTAGGTCCTTTAGTTGCACACATATATTTTTTGACGCCGGCTCGATACGGCAGAAAGGGGAGTCTTTTGCCCGTGGGCAATGAATCAATTATCGATGCGTTGATTCTCTCAATTGTTATAGACTCGAGAGAAATAGAAACTTGACAATCAAATTAATATAATAATGTCCGAAGGTCGTAATTATAGTAACAGTGGTGTTTGTAGCATGCACGACGACGGCTAAGTAGCTCCAGACGAGTCCGCCTGCCGATCCGCACGCCTCTTACGTGGTTGGCTAGCCGAGTTCGGAACATTTAAGACGGATATCAGCGGCCTGGCTGTTTCGGTCGGTGTCCTGCCATGCCGAAACACGAGGACGAAGTGGAAAACAAAGAGAAGGACAACGCAAGAGGTAAAAACGCGGGAGGAAAGCAGGAGGAGCAAAACGAGGACCATGCACATCCTCGTCTATGAAGATTCGAACCGAGGGACCGAAGGAACTTCGAGGAACCTTCCGTGTTGTTATTCCTTCATGATGAACAAGGAAGAACTCGAACTTTATGAACGAAGGTGAAGTCGACCTTAGTTGAAGCAACTGCCGACATCGTCTTGTCGCCGACCGGACGTTCCACATTCAGACGGAGCCACACCATTCAGACGGACGCCTTGTCATTCCGTCGGTTGCTCACTTCCTCACGGCCTCACGGGTAATGCATGCACTCACAGGGTCAGCAGCTGTGACTTTACCTGGCTGACGGCGACCTCCGAAGCGACAGGCGACACAAAAGGCATCCACGAGATTGTAACGAACACCCTTTTCCTGTCGAGGTTCTTCTTATTTTCCGCTTGCACTAGCGCTGCCTGTCTGTCCGCCTGTGTGTCCTCGATCAGCAAGCTCAGCGACTTCAGCATCCATCACCACCAACGTATACATGCTGTGCTGCTACCATTACTAATCTCCATCCCACTTCAACTGCTACACCACAGAATTTGCTTAGCTGACGAGACTACCATTATTTTCCGGTTAGCCACATACGTATATATATATATATATATATACATAAGACGAAAAAATAAAGACAACGTGGCTCAAAATAACATTACGGAGGTAACAGCCGAATGCACAGAAACCAGAAAAAAGTGGCTCATCTATATACATTTATATATATAGCAAAGGCGAGAAGATGAACCTCGCTGAGTAACTTGATCCATTCAATTTTACGGCATCGCCGCACCGCGCGTTGAGTGCTTCGGACGGACACTTTTGTGTGGGCTGGGATGGAAGAGAAGGTGGGGAGTGTAGGGTACGCGGTGTGCGGGGGGGTCTGGGGGTTGCTATGATACCGGCCGGCATGCCGTTAGCATTGGTATCGGTAGCATTGCTAGCGAAGCTACTCGGTCAACACGGCGTCATGATCAGCCGTAACGTAGGAGAACGTAGGAGCCACATCATCATCAGCAGCAGCAGCTGCTGCTGCAGCAACATAACGGGCAGAAAAAGTCGTAACCGCTTGAAGAAGAGCACCAAGCGCCGCACCAGAAACGACAGAAGTAGCATTGCCTTCTGTGCGCCTTCGAGACAACAATTGTGGTCGTCATTTGTGCGCACAGCGGTCTGATATCGGTCGGTCGCTCGAATATTGCCCATCGCTTGCCTAAAATGCTTGCTCGCTTAACGCGGTTACCCCCCATCTGACGCTGTTCCCTCTCCAACAAAAATAATAATCATAATCATCATAAAAATGGCTTGGCAGCTTGGTTTTTGTGTTTTTGTCGTTGTTGTTGTCGTCGTTGTTTTTGTTGTTGTCGTCGTTGTTTTTGGTGTTGTTGTCATTGTCAACAGCAGTTGTTATTTCGTTGGGCCGTTTACTTATCGGGTTACGGGCCGTGATAGCTGCCCCTGCTGCTATTTAGCTTGATCTCAACACCTTTGTCGTTCTATCTGCTGATAACTTCTTTTCGTCGTGGTTAATGCTGTTGTTGTTGCTTTTGCCAATAGTTTTTACCTGGACCACCCACCCTGCAGGGCCCACATCATTCCCCTCTCTAGCTAACTCTTTGATTCGGGCTCAAGTCAGAACAGAGACCACAGAGGAATCTCGAAGGAGGTAGAGCAAAAAAACAAAGGAAAGGTACCTCGTTGAGGATAATGGGCAGTAGATCGGCAGGATTGAGAGAGACTGCTATGCAAGTAAACGAAAGATTCTTAATCTTTTTTTGCTTCTCTCTCGTTCACCTATTTGGCAGTCACTTACCGTCTGCGTTTCTGCGAACTACCCCTAGCAAAGAAGTACCTTTTCTTGTATCTGCCCTACCCCGATCGAGATTGTCCTGCCCTTTGTCTGTTCCAACTTAGGCCCAGATCAAACACGAGCGATGTCAACAACAATCGCAACCACCATTGCCACTGCAATTTACCTGAGGCATGAACGAATGACATCGGATCATGCGTGCGCCACAATGCTGTCAAAAATGTCCGCTGCAAACTGCAACCCAGTTTAGCATGGATTTTGACCTGTCGTTTTTCATTTGCCGCCCGCTGCCCCCCCCGCTGATGGTGGCCCTTCTTTGCAGATTGTCCCCTATCGAATGTTTAAATTATTCGTACAGGTTGTTCTTCTATCGAGCGTTACAGTTTAAAGAGACCATGATTCGAGAATGCGCAAATACGTGCCCCTGCATTGCCCGAACCCCCACAGACAGCAGTATGTATACGATGCTGTCTAGTAACCAGTAGCCGACAAAGGTTAGAAGGTCAGGCGCGTAGAGCTGCGTCCGAGACGACAGTCGAACTATCTTTGACAGCGCCGGCGACGGCAGCCGTCCGAGACAAGCTGTCGAGAGTGCGGGCTGTCGAGATTGCGGGCTGTCATCGCGTATCTGCGTCAGTCTCGCGCCCATGCTCGACGGGCGCATGAGCGAATACAGTCGTGTTTGGCGGCGATGCCATTTAATGTGCCATTGATCGCGCTCGGTCAGTCAATCAGAAGAGGTCATCGATCAGAAGAGGTCAGAGGGTGGGGGGTGGGCCGGTCATGCCACCAGAAGCAGTACCAGAACTACTAACAGTTATACCAGCAGCAGCCGCCGCCTATTTCTTTCAATTACTGTTATTTATTTACATCAATTGCCTACTGCTGGATCCGCTGGTGTCTGATGACATCTGTCTATCTTTCTGTCTTGATAGTGGTGTGCCCAAAGCGTAGAAAGTCTTCCGTACCATTCCGCACCGCCCGCTCGCGGTTTTTATCGTTGTCGGTAACGCTGACGAGCCAGCCGACCGGCCAAACAAAGGCGCTGATATATAGTAATCGGCGGCTGTCATTTAACTGACTGTCTGCACAATACACATGAGAGGGTAGCTACCGTGTTGTCCTATGCCCTTCTATCATAGATGATATGTCTATTAGATAATTTACGTATTGATTTGTTTGTGAACTCATTTGTCGACTGCTAGTGACGAGTCGTAGATTACCGGATATAGTTGCCCAAATAGGTTCCGACTACAGAATCTCTCAATATATATATGAATATATATATGTATTTCCTTGCTACAATGTTGAATCACACCGATGAACTGATCACCGTTTACTGTGTACACACCTGTATATATAACCATGTGACTGTGTAAATCACTCTATTTTATGAAATGTAATATTTTTTTTCGAAAACTTAAGCATTTGTAATGCAGTTTCGCAAATAAACCACGTTCTGAATCTGAATCTGAATCTGATATATATGTATATATATATGCGATATTTGCAGATTGCCGTTGTTTTTCCTCCTACTTAGAACATCTGTTTCTCGACTGGTAGCGAAAAATGATTCCGTCCTCTGCCGGCTTGCTTTTGTTCTCTCTCTCTCTCTCTCTCTCTATATATATATATATATATATATATATATTATATATATATATATGTATGTGTGAATATATATATATATATACATATATATATATATATGGGGAAAAGGGAGATAAAGGTGTATTTGTGATAGATCACCCACGCGTGTGTAGAAAACTTGGGTGGGACGCAATCAAGGAACACCCCGGAAACGTATACGAGCCAAATATCGGTGACATTCAAATGCCAACTCTGCAGGCCATTATCTACCAGATGCAGCTTTTAACAGTTAACTCGCCAACATTTTAAAGCTACTAGCAAGTACGCAACGGGCCTAGCTAATCTAGTTATCTAGAGTTGGTATCTAAGTGTTTAACTTTGAAGAATCGGGTCACCAACGCTTAGCGTTGCCAAATCATCGGACAACATTGACAGATGGCAGTCATAAAAAATAAGAATAAACAACAGCAATAGCAGTAACAATCAGACAACGATAGCAATAGCAATCAACCATGACGACGACAACGACAACACTAGATTCTGCAACAGCAGCAGCAGCAACAACAACAACAACAACAACAACAATAAAAACAAAACAACAACAACAGACAACCATAACAGCATACAACACCACAATGAGAGGAAGCAAATTGAGACAGCCGTCAGTGGCTTCTCTGGATTCTCCCGGTGGCCTCGTTCGTAGCGCGCGATAAAGCCTGCCGACCGACGTTTATTCCGCGTTATCTACGCGATACTCCGCACGCAGACGGTATATCAAGCAAATCAAAGTGACAATGATGACAACAACGGCAAAGTGAGAATAAGACAAACAATAAGTTATTTATTTAACGTATTTAATAGCATATTTTATGCATGCTAACCCAGCTCTTCAAAGAAATCGCTTTTAAAGGGTACAAAGTACAAGGCGTCAGGATCAAATCCGTTCGATTTCTCCTGGTGTTAGAGTTGCCGGGTAACTCTCCGACTCGGTGCCGTTGACGTCTACTAGAAGACTAATAATCGTAATATAGTAATATATAATAATAATAATAATAATAATAATAATAATAATAATAATAATAATAATAATAATAATAATAATAATAATAATAATAAAATGTAGAATGAGTAAGAACACGAAGAGCTTGCAAACAAGAAGCCGACCTATAATGTACTGTTTTACTATAGGGGCACTGAAAAGTGTGGCTTTCGAACGACACAGCAGCCAGTGGTAATGAATTAGTGCTTTAACTTGGATTTCAAAACTGTCACTTATTACCTCTCTCTCACGCTTTTTCTGGCAAGCAAAATATACTCTATCTATATATATATATATATATATATATATATATATGGGGGTTATTCTTATTTATCACAAATGCTAGACTAAACATATGTCCTACCACCGTGAAGCCCAGGCCGATGTTAGGCTAACAACGAGGGTATACATTAAGGGAGAGAATCCACGCGGCATAAGGTGAATCGTTTGTCGGAGTTCGACTGTGGAACAGGAATGCAACCTGCGGAACGGTTTAGAGCTGCTAAAGTTGTCGACATCTTTTCGATGCTGCTGTTTTAATCTAAGGCCAGAATTTCTTATGTTTCAAAAGTTTCTCGCAACGGTGCTGCTGCAGGCCTTTGAGAACTGACAATGACGAACTGGTCAGTTGAGTCTTTGGACGTACGGGACCTGCGGAACATACGATAGATCAAACTCATATCAAAGGGCCCATGCATATAAAAATGGCGGGTTATCACTGAGTATAACTGCCATCACTCTAGTCTCCGCACTAATGCACTGCGTTTGTCGCTTGTCAGTTTCATAAGCAAACAGCAGTTGAACGTAGTTAAATCTAAAACCTAGTTAGCGATGGCTCTGCACTCCCATTGCATTCCGTTCGTCCTGCACACAGGGTGCATGACAGTTATGGCAGTTCGCTCACGTCGAGTATGCGCGCCGAGTCACTCGCTCATGCCCCATAGCGATGAAGCCTGTTCTTTACGATCGATATAAAAGACACCAGTTGGTCCTAGTTGGGACTTATACGTTTTTCTACTACTTACAATCCACTGCTTTCTTAGGATATATATATATATATATATATATATATATATACAAGGATGGGCCCTGGTCGCGCGGGATTTTCCACTGACAAGTGAAACACAAGTTAATTATTGATTCGATTGAAACTACTAAAGAGCATACTCAGTATAAGTAAGAAATAAAGATTATGATGCATAGAAACGGTAATGTCGACATAGGCAGTAACGCAAATAGTTTTCTTTAAAACGACATAACATAGCATTAGCGAACTTCATTGCCAGATCGAATGGCGACCGACTAAATACCGTTCATGTCAGTGATAGCGAGCAATTCAGTATCGATAGCAGCGTAATTTATGTATGTTAATAATAGCAGTAAAAACGCAACGACAACAACAACCAAAATAAAATGGAGAGCTACTTTTAGGCTGCACGGCTTCGCTTTACAATTGAACCAGGCTGGCAATAACATCAAGAGTACAACAGACGAACTAACAGCAAGAAAACGACACGACTAATTGCACAACATTTTATTAGTACAAAATCAGCAGTAGCAGCAACAATAATCATCAAAAGAAACGCCAAACAACGTCAAAACAGCAACAGCAACAACTGTTTCATAACCAGCGGCAGCAGCAGCAGCAGCACGAATCAAAATGCAGATGAACCGCGACATGATGAACACCGGCTTATAGCCTCGGCACCATAAACAACCACCACCATAAACCAGGGGTGATCGATTCTAGTTGGCGCGACTATCTACGCACAGGAAGTCTCTTTCCACGGGTTTCCCCAGCCAACCTTCGGCAAAGCCGAAATGGCAGGCGAGTTGAGCTTCTCCAGCTCTCTGCTGTAGTCTGGGTCCCGCTTTCGTCTTTTCCGGCCATCGAGCACGTCGTTTCGCACCTTCTGTGGGTCTTTCACGCTTCTGCCTGGTTTTCGAGAGTAGGCCTTTCTCGACTTTACACTTGACCGCGGCTACAAAATCCCAGTGCTGCCGGTGTCGTCGCTGCAACGCCACGCGTGCACATTAACAACGACTACAGCATCAACAACAACAGCAACAACAACGGCGACCCTCGTAGCCATCATCGCCTGTAGCATTACTACCACGACCGCCACCAGCAAAGACAGCCAGAGGCGGCTGGCTGTCTTTTTGTTGTTTATTGTTGTCGTTGTTGTTGTTATTGCTGTTGTTGCTGTTGCTGTTGTTGCTGTTGCTGTTGTTGTTGCTGCTGCTGCTGCTGTTGTTGTTGCTGCTGCTGCTGCTGCTGCTGTTGTTGCTGTTGTTGTTGTTGTTGTTGTTGTTGTTGTTGTTGTTGTTGCTTCTACCGCTGCTGTTCGTGCTGTGGCTGTTTCTGTCGTCATCTGAGCGACATCATGCCTGCCAACATGCCGGCGAACAGTCAGAAACAGAGCGGTACCGTCTAAGAACTAGTCGTCGTCGAAATAGCTGTAGTAAAAATAGTAGTACTAGCAATAGGGCTCCGAGACAAACTAAAGGGGGTCGGCGTGGCGGGCTTGAGATCGATTCAAATGAAAAAGGCGCGGAAAACACACACACACATATATATATATATATATATATATCTATATATAATGTGTTTTCCTCTGTTTGTGGTCTGCCAGCAACTTGGTCGACTTATGATGACAATGATAATAACAATAATAATAAGAATAAGTTTGCGGTTCCACCGGCGATGGCACGACACCGAGTAGTAGCTATGACCGACATGGCTTGCGAATATTGGCTACCTTTAGCTTGTGTTCGATGGATGTTGGACATCCGCACTAGCCACTACAAGGACCATAGCAACAACAACAACAATAGCAATAACAGCAAACACAACAACAATAGCAATAACAACAAAAACAACAACAATAGCAATAACAACAAAAACAACAACAACCACACAGCCACAGCAAGGACAAGCAATAGCACACCAACAACGTGTCAACTGTGTCAGCAGATGTCGGCTGCTTCGTTTCGCCGCCGTTCGCCGAAAGCCCCACGCAGCGAGCAGACTAGCAGCTTCGGGTTCACGCATGCATTCATGCATGAATCCGCTACGAGCTATGCCGTCGTGTCACCCCCCCCCCCCCCATCCCCATTCCCCACTACGTGCCCCCAACTAGGATCACGTACGAAAATAATCGTCGGCAGGACGACACCCCATAAATCGAACGCGCTCCGACGATGCGAGGAGCCTGGATAACAAAGATCAGAACGACGGTCAACACCGACGGGGCTCCGCTAAACAACACAAGAAGTTTGACCCCTCAGCGAATCAACGGGCTGCTGCTGGCTGTTAAAGGCCAGCCATTGACACACCGGACGCGTAAAACCTGTGTTCTGTTGATGTTCATTAGGCTCTCGGCGGACCAACCTTGACCAGCTGGACCACGTGATGCCTCTGCTACTGACCATCACTATCATCATCATCATCGCCATCAACATATGTATTATTATTATTAGAAGCATACATATATGTTACTTCACCTAAGTGTTCGACTGACCCCAGACTTTGAGAATTCCTTGTGATGGCAAAGTTTTAACTATTGTATCTCGCGGTGAGCACTTGCTAGCACATTGCTAATCTAAATGTTCTGAACCTTGCTGAAACCTTCTGTTGACGCACTATTTCATCCGTAGGCCTGATGATGATGATGATTTGATCACGTAGATGTAGCGGCTTCTGGTGGTGCGTTGCAGACGGAAGCGGCTCTTCATTAAAAAAAAAGTTTGCTCTTGAGGCGTGATCGAAGGCCTGAACACGATCGATGTAAACTGCGTGGTACTTGCCAGGTCAAGATAATGCGTGTTCCTTCTCAGAGGGAAACGTGTACGGCTGTAGCTCCTTTGGGAAACCTAAATTACTCTAGGGAAATACCTCAACTTTTTTAAGTGTTTCTCTTCTGAAGTGTGTATCTATATCAGCCAATTTCTATATACATATTGCAGTCTCCGATATGCCCCGATTGTGCAGGATCTTCAATGCTGTGGCCTAGCCTTACAAAGTTGAATCACGCGGCGCACGGGGAAGGCTTAGTACAATACGGTAAAGCACGTTGCTCATTTCCGTAAAACACGGGTTGGGTGGGAGGGGTTTGGGGAGTAGGGTAATGTCAATTTCAAGCCCTCTTTCGAACGACACTTTTTTTTAACAGAGCTTGTTTAAAATTCTATTGCTGATCATCGACACCTTTCTGCTTACGATTGTTGACGAGTCAACACTAAGACAAACTAGCCACATATATATAAATAAGCACTCCTTGTCAGTCTACTTGAACTACACTTCTTGTCAATCTTAAACGAGGTCGTCTCCTAACGGTCCTGCAGATCCTCCATCTAACACCTGCATGATAACCGGCGTGTGCTTGCGCACACCCAAATGCATTGTGCATCACATAACGATGACGAGGATGTCTACTGTGCAAACGCAAGCAACAATGCTGCAGCAGCAGCAACAACAACAACAACAGCAGTAGTACTAACAACAGTAACCACAGCGGCAAAAACAACAACAACAACAACAACGGCAACAACAATATTAGCAAGATGAGAGACAAGCCGATCTAAAGAGTTTAAGGAGCATACATTTGTCGAGTGAGTGAGCACACGTTTTTTTGCAAGCCGGTCAAACCTGTTAAGCAAGGTGTGAGCATGATTGTTGTTTGCTAACGAAATAAACTATGTTTTCACACCCAAAGTGTTGTTGTCTCTTCCACAAAAATAGCCAAACATTACAACTGAAAATTGCCAATTTACGAGTAGTTCAAGGCGCCGTCCAGGCAGGTGGCAAAACGGCGAAAAAAAATTCGTCGGAAAATCGCCGCCAGTTTCGCAGAACCTCTGTAAGCAAACAAGCATGCCGAACATGGTTCGGTGAAACGTTCAGTAGAAGAGAATATCTTTGCACGGTGAAGCAGGGTGTGGAAAAGCTTTTGTAGTACTGAAGCGTACATTCTACGCTCGAAGGTCAAAAGAGCAAAAAATAACCTGTCGGGGACGTGGGGAAATGAGGTGCATCGTTCACTTCGAGCTTCTGCAAATCAACCGGACGATTGATTAGTAGAGCGCTTCACTCCTCGTACGCCTCAAGCAAGTAGGAGACAAACCTGCCAAAAGGTGTCTGCAACGTTCTTTACGGAGCGTGATTTTGTGCTAAGAGCTAATTGATCAATGAAAAAGACCGCTCAACACAGTAGATCCTCTTCAAACAAAGGAGGGGCTTAATCGATAGCTAAATAAACCTTCATGTCCTAGCAGGTTATTGTTTTCGCTGTACGCTAAGGCAGACAATGCTCTACCACAGACAATATATATATATATATATATATATATATATATATATATATATATATGCGTGAGTGTTGAGATATTCTTGCACGTATACAATACACATTACGGTACAAGAGGCAAATAGCTATCTGCAACGCTCTGTAAGTGGAGCGCTACTAGAGAAGTTATGGCCGCTTGGACTGACGGCAGACCGTCAACGGGTTGCCGTTTTTATTTTGGAGATTTTTTACACTAGTTGACGTGTAATTGGTCATTAGGCAGCGCTTCCGAGGTAATCGATCACTCCAAACGTGCGTCCGAGGCAATTTTTCGGCGTGACGCCAGCCGCCTATTTGTGGATTGAGCGGTTGCTGGCTTCGTGAGGCGTCGATGGGCTGGATACCACACCTGTAATCAAGCCAAAGCAGAGGCCAAACGTGTGTCTTATTTATTTGCACGTTTCTCTCTCTCTCTCTCTCTCTCTATATATATATATATATATATATATATATATATATAGTAGTATATATATATATATATATATATAGTAGTACATCGAAATCGCCTACCTAGATAATCTCTATATTGCGTTCGGTAGAAAGTTGCCGCTTTGTCATTACCTGATCATGCATGCGTTCGGACTGCGTCCCGTTGTGACGACAGACTTGCGTCTATTTTGCAATTGCCCAGCTATCTTTCTACATACGTCCATATGTACAATCACACACACATATATATATATATATATATATATTTATATATACATATATATATATATATATATATATATATATATATATATATATATATATATATATATATATATATATATATATATATAGAGAGAGAGAGAGAGAGAGAGCGCGAGAGAGAGAGAGTACCGGCGAATAAGTGCCCGGGTATAATTAGATGCATGCTGAACAATTCCTCGTTCATCATCAACTGAACTGAGTGAAGCCGGCGGCGATAGGTGGTTTGGATGGACACGAATGCTATTCGGATTGTCATGGTGCCTCTATGTGTGATAAATGAACAACAACGCGGCTGTCCACATGTGACGAAGCCACAAAAATCGTGAACAAATATGGCAAATCCATAGCGCACCGGCGTCGAAACCGACACGACTTGAGAAGATTATTATTATTATTATTGTTATGATTACTATTGGTTAGCGGCTTGTGGAGAAAATAAACCACATATGATTTGACAACGAATGATAGAACAAATCGAAGACGCACAGAGGTCTGACTGACCGCTCGACGGTTGAGTGGTCCAACTCGATTGGTCTAGCCGAACAACCCTGCACTTGAGTAGTGTATGGTAACGCTTGACTTGATCTACACGTCTGCCATATATATAATAAAATGTAATGGTTTTATATATTTATATATATATATAGGTTCTGATACAAATTTCTAAAAAAGAATATATAATTTTATCTCTAAAAGTATTTTTGTTCCCCTCAAATCCTCAAAAGTTGTTTGCGCAGAGTTTGGACCCCTTTTGTCGGATATTTTTGCAGTAGATTTTATTATTTTTATATTTGGGTTCGATGCCATAACCATAAACCCATGACTCGTCACCTGTAAAAACTCCGTGAACCAATCTAGGGTCGTCTACTAACGCCTGAAGATTTAATTCGGATATGATACACACGGAATCTGAGAGGCGTTAATTCGCTGAAAATTCAACCTTTTTGGAACACATTTTGCGGCCAGTCGTCTGACATACATAAAATATCGGTCAAGACTGTTACAACTGTTACATCACTTTCGAACATATAATTTCATTTTTAACACAAAACTTGATGCATATTCGTTGCTCTTTTATTTCCGGCTTCTTAATCACAGTCAAGATGAAGCTGTGCATTAAATGTACTGCAGATATTCTGAGAACTCAACTAACATGCGTGTTTATAAACGAACAAAATTTATTACACGGTTAATCATAGGATAGTAAGGTAAAAAGAGATACATAACATAAATACATACACGCACTTTACCCAATGCCAGCGGCGCTTGGAACCAATTCTAAACGTACAACACGACCCTGTAGATAGGCCGGTTATTTTCAGGCATAAAATAACGAATGTATACAAGCGGGACGGTGTGGAGATGTTCTGCGACCTTGAGTCCATGAGTAATGGGTTCGTTTTCGAAAAGATGCATGATAAGACATGTTGTTTGACACAGTTACAGTACAGAAAAAAAATATATATATATGCATATATGCATATACTTAGTTTAGGTTTATGGCTATATGTGTCGGTGAATGAATCGAATGCGCCAATTCGTTTTTGGCAATGCAACTTTCACTGGGCTCAACCAATTTTCGCAGGGATGGATAGTGACTTTCTATCTGTTTCTGTCTCTCTATAGTGTATAGCTAAAGAATATCACGATTGTCGTCCTCGATTGCGGACGACGAAGAGTGAGGGGGAGCGCAAAATGGCGAAGTTGAAACCTTCTACCTCTATATAAATAGAAGGTAAAGGGTGAGTTTTTGTTTGACAATTGGTGATCTAGATAACTCACAACCTGTGATGAAGCGCGAATTATTTATTGGTAGTTTTTTGTGTTACTTATCAACACTAATCACTGACTATCTTCGCATTTAGCACATTCGAGCAGTTCGAGCACATGCGAGCTGTCATGATGGCCAATACGGAGAGTTTAACATGATGATCAATCACTCTAGGTCCCTTATCTAGAGTGATTGACCATCATATTAAACTACGACAGATGTGGACGTTGCCAGCTGCCGACAGCCATATTGCCTTGCCAGAGAGTCGGTGGACTATCATTGATGGCAGGCTATGGCAGTAGCTGCTCAAAAGATGTGACGTTAATCGACACCCCCAACTCATATGCTGCCTTCGAAGCTAGCCGCTCTTCGCCTGCATAGCAGTATACATACATCCGGCGTATCGTTGTTGCTTACGTTTAGCGTTTCGGCCGAAAAGTTCGTCTCAACTCATCGAACTCCTCACGAAACGGAGGATCAGAGGACGTGTGTCATAGATTTGTGCCTCAAATCAAGAGCATCAAGACCAGTCGCATTTAGCGTCGGTTGAGCGAGGGATAGGCTTGGTTGGCGTTGATGGGTGCAGGCATCTCACACTAGTTGTGCAAGTCATATATCATCGTAAAGAAATGGTTACTCACTAATGGGTGTTGTTGACATGGCGGAGGCACACGTACTATTTGTGTTGTGTTAGGATGTCTGATTCTGCAAGGCTGAACAAACTTATTTTGTGATTGTCCATGGCTGACAGCAAGATATCTTAATCCTTTTATTATTATTATTATTATTATTATTATTATTATTATTATTATTATTATTATTATTATTATTATTATTATTATTATTATTATTATTATTAATATTATTATTATTATTATTATTATTATTATTATTATTATTATTATTATCCAATTTTATATTTTTTTAAATGAGAACTAAAGCATTGTATAATGCAGTTCCTTTAATAAACCACGATTTGAATCTTGAATCTAAAGAAGAAATAAGCGGAGCAACTAAACAACGACGACGACGAAAAAAAAATTCTGCCGAAACATGCCAAGCCAAAGTACTAGATAGTAAAGCACATGCAGCCATGCGGTGTATCTCCGCGGGGCGTAAGAGCATCGACGTGTGTGCCGTGAGTTAGCGGTGCCGGTATTATTACTACGCCGGACTAATTACTAGTATATGTTGCACAAGGAGCGCGCCTTATAATGATCACCGCAAGTCATCACTCGCAAGAAAAGTTGACGCCGCCAACAACAACAACGACGACAACAACAACATCATCAGCAACAACAACAACATCAGCAACAACAACAACATCAGCAACAACAACAACAACAACAACAACAATGATCAGCATCATCAACAAGAACAACAACAATGATCAGCATAGGCAGCATTATCGCCATCATCATCATTATCAGAACGACGATGACGCTGATGCTTCTGACAGTCATTCTTCAATGTCTTAGCGTTCTATTTCTCTCGCTAATCTAGAGTGTACCCTCATTCATCATTACCACTCGAGCTACTACGAGCTCTAGTACCGGAGCTATTATACAAGGAGTTAGTACAGGGAGCTATATATTACAAGCTACTACGCGCTAGCAGGACTTCTAGGGCTGGTCCTACCACTGCTACCACTGTATACCACTCTAATACCAAACGGCTACCATTGCTTCTGCTAACTACTTCTCTCTGGTAATCTCTCTCTCTCTCTCTGTCTCTCTCTC
>QVRM01006744.1:0-10000 GCA_003439945.1 Dermanyssus gallinae
GTCCCAAAAGGTCTCTCTTTTAACTGCCGGATTGCGATGACCAGCGCCTGTATTGTAGCTACGGACGCACTAACTCTGCAACCTAATGCTTCTCTATGGGAGATAGCCGCCGGGGTCGAGCGAGCGTAAAGGTAGGCAGATGTACGGTAACAGATGACCTTGGAGACCGGTATCAGAAATAGCAAAGGCTTTCTCTACACAATGGACGTCCTATTTAGCTACATATTTGGTCGCCTGCTTGGATCTGAGCGTCTGCTCGCTGATCTGCCCCTGCTGCCACGCCACCTATTGTGCTTAGTCGAAATACCTGGACGCATGAATACTCACCAACATGTTAAAGAATATAAATGTTGCACTGCCCATTTGTGTATTGATTGATCGTCCGACCAATCGCATTATCGTCCGCCAATATATGCGGCGGGGAGACCGCCCGCGCCTCGAAAACGTATTTAAAGACGTATCGGGTTGTCGAGGACACAGTCAGACTTGATGCGACAGGACGTCGTAGAACGTTAAGGATCAAGATGAGGCCGTTGATGGTATTCTGTGTGTTATCGATCGCCCTGCTTCCCAGCACGTTCGCTTCTCCGGAGGGCGGCGGAAAGCAAGTGGCGGGACTTCAAAGCCCGACATGGTAACTTGTGCTATAATTATTGTTAAGTACGTCTTATAAGTTGAAACGATTTCCGATGCTTTTTGTAATTGCCAAGTATGCCTTATAAGCTGAAACGACGCCGCATATGATGCAGATGCTCACGTTTGCTGCATCTTACATAAGTGTGCACGTTGGTGTCTTTTTATGTATGTGTGTGTTGTCGATTGCAGCAAAACAACATGCCCCCCATGAAGAGCTCGAGCGTAGGCAGAGGTTTCTTGAGAAGGATGCCGAAATTGAGGCGCACAATGCCCGTTACGCGGCCGGTTTGGAGACCTTCTCGCGTCGACACAGCCCAATATTCGGACCTCTCAGACGCTGAGTTCGCTGAGGTTGCCCTTGGCTTCACGCCGGCCGTGAACGCTTCAGACATCCCCGAGGCACAACTGGAGGAGATGCCTAGCATGCCCCAGCAGTTCGATTGGAGAAGCTATGGAATCATGACTCCTGTGAAGAATCAGCTGTACTGCGGCTCGTGCTACGCATTTGCTGTCGCAGGAGCTCTTGAGGCGTACCTGAAGTGGACTACCGGCAGAAACTTTGACCTATCCGAGCAGGACGTTGTGGACTGCTCATATCACATAAAGGGTCGAATGAATAATGGATGCAAGGGCGGTTGGCCTACACACGTGTATAACTACTACAACCAGAAAGACTTGGTAATGGAAAACCAGTATCCCTACACGTCCGGCACACGCCGTATCCGTGGGCAGTGCCAGTTTTATAGACCGCTTACAGATTTCGTTCAGAACAGGCTTAACATTCGGAATTTGAGACCAAGAAACGAGGACGAAATGGCCCAGTTGCTCGTCTCTAAGGGCCCGCTAACGGTTGCGATCGCTGCTGACAATGAATACAAGCAATTTTTTAACGAGCTTGGAGATGGAGTGTTCAACAATGCTAATGCCATCGGCCTGAGCCCCAACCATGCCGTCGTTCTCGTAGGGTTCGGCGTTCAGAACGGACAAAACTACTGGCTGATAAAGAACTCCTGGGGAACCGAATGGGGAGTTGGTGGCTACGGCAAGATTGCCCGCGGACTGAACATGTGCGGCATTCTTAAGTTTGGTGTCTTTTTCGTCGAGTAAAGTTAATTTGTGCTCATTCAAATAATAAATAATTCGCCAATTCAAAACTATTTTTTTTTAATTCAAACAATAGTATTTAACAGTACAAAATAAATACACGAAAAGTGTGCACGATATAACAAGCCACTTATAGATGAATTGCAGTATTTTGTCATGCATACGGTTCTTATCAAATATTAGCCAGAAGTGTATCTCATAACGAGTCGTTCAGGCGCCAGGAGTACATCTAAAGGTACAAAACAAGCAGAGTTACTTAGTCAAAAAGTAATTTCCCTAATTCGAAGGTCTCTTGTATGGCTTCTTAGTGGAGCAAAACATGCACCCTATCATGACAAAAAAATATATTTTTATCTCTCTTTGTGTATATGTATATTATCCATCGTAGTAATTTTGCCAATAATAATATATATATATATATATATATATATATATATATATATATATATATATATATATATATATGCAACACTTTCAACCCTTGTATATATTAGCAATTACATATCGAAATCACGTTTGACAGTTAGAGGAGCTTATGGCTGAGGGCCAAACATAAGAGGGCTTCGACAAGGTTGAAGAGTCACAGATTACTTTTAAAGATGCTAAATCATTTATCGCTACGCGAGTGAGCGACTTTAGGTCGTGATAAATTCCCTCTACTAAACGTCAATAATGTGCTTGTTAGCCATAACCAAAGTAAAGCGGCGGGATTCTCCAAACTGTTCTTCTTTGTATATACGCCTCCGAATAATCAGCCGCTGTCACGGACAAATCGCGTGCGTATAGAAATAGAGAAATAATCCTAGAGGCAGCTTTTAATTTCTATCGGAGACAATTTAAAATATCAAAACACTCAAGAACAAGTGCAGTTGTACACCAGATGGTATACCACGAATTGTTTTTCTTTTAAATAAGAACACTTGTGATTTCATTGTTGAAACATTTTTATACATTTTTCAGAGATTGTATTGTGATGGACAAGTCCCTTTATTATTTCGGCGGTCAATTGTAACGCCTGTAATTGAAAAAAAGCGCTAAAGGATTCGGTAGATAACTACCGGTTGGTGGCTCAACTATCCATCGCGTGTATTTTAATTAAAAAGTTGATCGCTGATCACATTGAACGTTTTAGTGTTTAACGAATTGATTGACACACATCAGCATGGGCTCCTTGGCCAGGGGTCGTTTCACAGGAACACAACTTAAATCTTACGGCGAATCACAAAAATTACAAGGTATTGAAATTTATTCCACAACTCGCCAATGGGTATCTGCATACCTACCGGGCGAAGATTTACCGTCAAAGTCGGTAGCGTGGAAAGTGGCTCTCTCACGTGCACCTCAAGAATGTTGCAAGGATTGTGCATTGGGCACTTGCTTTTCAGAAGATACGTCCTTAATCTCCTAACTGTGATGCCAGAAGGTGTTACTACCACTATTACTCATCTCTTATCTGCAGACGATTTAACATATACTTAGCAGTCGACAATCCGACGAGTATGATTCAACTCGCAATTTAAAACATCGAAAACTGGTGTTGTTCCAGATATTTGATTCAGACAGCGAAGGGGATCCACACCTGGTTGCCACGAGGCATGTTGACCTTTCACTTTTAAGGGTTAATAGCCTCGAGGAGGTCTGTGATGTGGATAATTGCTGTGAACTGCTAGAGAGAATCATGAGAAGTGCAGTCAGGTGGAGGAGACCGAGGCAGAGAAAATCACGACAGTGGCTTTCTCAGGCTTGCGCTCTCACCGTGGGGTGGCTCGAGCTCTTGCGCCAAGCAAGGGTAAAGGCACCACCGCAGCTGCTAGCCAGACGCAGGCTGGCCTACGTTGTACGACCTCGTAGGGGAGCGAACCACCTGCTCAGCGACGAACAGGTAACGAGTCCCTGGCCAATCTTCTATAATAACTGCGAGACGGTACGGCCTAGCTCCAATGATTGAGCACCCGCTCACATTGAAGCAGGAGACTATGAATATGCCCTTTGAGGTAGAAGAGGTAAGTCAGGTTCTGCACTCTCTCCGAGAGGAAAGAGTGCGGGGCCACACCAGGTGTACTATGAACACTGGGTGCAGTCTGAGCACTTTTGGCAAACCATCTTTGTGATATCTTCAACGAGATCATGAAGAGGGGACAAATGCCACGAGTCTGGCATATCGCCAGGCTTTCTCTTTTATTTAAGGGCAAGCATGGTGATGACAGACGAGACCCAAACTTATAGCGTCTGAAAGGACGCTGAAAAAAATCTTCTGTATATTGGTTACAAAACGGTTCGAGTATGTTGTCGACCAGACTCTTCTGCCGGAGCAATTCGGCTTCCGAAGAGGTCGAGAAACGCGTGATGCAATCCATGTGCTTCAGTCAGAGATAGAGCGAGCTGTGGCAAAGCCCGGAGGCCATTTGTATGCAGACTTTATAGACTGCGTCAAAGCTTTCTACAAAGCACCTCGGGATCTCGAAATAAACGCCATGAAGACCAAGGCTATGAAATTAATTCCGATATTCGGACTCTCATAATATAACTCGTTTTCCTACAGGCCAAAGCCTGCGAAGGACCGAACTGCTAACGCACGTCTTAATTAAAAGAACTCGTGTCAGGAAAAATAATTATAATAGCTGACTGGTGGCCGATGTGTGAAGCAAGATTAAGAGAAGCTTTTTTCACTTACTCATTCGAGTAATGTAATCTGGCCTAACGCTGTCTCCATACGCAGTTTGTATTAGCTTTGTACTAACTTAGTTTTTATCAACTTATACAACACTAATGGCTTTGTTGATGAAATTTGGTGTAGCCACGTAACCAGAAGACGTTAGGAACCGTTATGCCGTCGCTGAGCGTTCGTCTTATGAAACTGACAGTTTAGTATGTTAAGCTGAGGCTTATACATTAATATATATATATATATATATATATATATATATATTATACATATATACTATATATATATATATTATTATTATTATATATATATAGGCTTGGAAAGTATGTCTGCGCTGTGTGGGGCTCTTTATTTTAGGTTCTACGTATTTTGTCGCTCTGCTTGGATTTTAAGATAACTCAATGGCTGTAACCCGTCCAGAGTCAATCGGTTTAGCATACGGAATGGGCTCACAGATGGAAGCACCTATCTTGATAGCCGACATCATGCGGGAGGGGGTTGGCATTATGACAAAATGGCGTGAGAGCTGGCCTATAAACCAGCCACCACTAAGGGTATGCTGTGCCGCCAAAAAAACGTTGTCGCCGTGATATAATGATCTCCATGATTTCTCTCGAAGATTTGCTGTACTTCCATTAATGTTCCTTCTAAGATGATGTTTTCACATCGCCTAATAATTATTTATAATTAGTAATTTTATCGTAGACAACAAGGCTTTTAATGTACTTAGAGGTTGGGGACGCTCACATTACATAGAAAATTCTGAGTGAACTAGATCAACGTCAGCGGGGCTCCTCCTCTTTACGCCTGAGTTATAACATCAATTGGTCAATCAGATCGCACTGTTTTGATCTTGAGGTTTGCTTCCTATGCTTCACACTTCGACGCGTTGAATTTCCCCTTTCTTCATTGAATTTTCTGTGACTGTTGCCCGAGTCAAACGCAGCTAACCCCTCAGCATAATGCATTGCTCTGTCCAGCATTATTGCCCATGTTCTTCAAACACTACTCCAGCGGGGCTGGTTTTTAGCCGGTCCTTAACAGAGAATATTTAAAAAGCATTATTTAAGTATGGCATTTTCATAATATCTCTACGAGATAAATTTTTATATATTTAAAGTGTCGATATACTTAATGTATATTAAAAGTGTCCCAACGAGGGTGGCATAATTAAACTCAGAATAAAATTTAAATTA
Organism: Dermanyssus gallinae; assembly: GCA_003439945.1. Classification (NCBI taxonomy): domain Eukaryota; kingdom Metazoa; phylum Arthropoda; class Arachnida; order Mesostigmata; family Dermanyssidae; genus Dermanyssus; species Dermanyssus gallinae. The sequence goes on from QVRM01006744.1 coordinate 5,602, forward strand.
CACTCAAAATATACACTTATTTAAATTTAAATCACACACAAAATATAGACTTATTTAAATGTATGACAGAAATGTGACACGCCTTTGTTAACGCAAGTTCTAATCACAGCTCGACATAATGAAGGCTGAATTTCAGTAATACAAAGTTCTAATCTCCTCTATCATGGCTTAGTGGTCGTCGGTTTATGGACACCAAATTTTGACTTGACAAAAACTCAGAAAAAGAAGTCTAAAGGCGTAAAAGTAAATGCATGATATAACACCTCGTCCAAGATGATATTTAACAAAAGGCACCGCCCCGTCGGATCCGCACTGTTACCCGGTTGTTTAAGTCCATACCATCTAATTGAGGAGAAAAACTAAGTTATCATGTCACGATACCGCGGCCAATTGACCGTTTGTGCATTTCCAGCAGCGTCGAAGAAAAATTGTCCAATTTGTTGTCCGACCTGATTCGCGCTATAGAAAAATATGTTTGGGACACATTTTCTTTCACGAAAATCATATCAGATGTCATTCTTCCAAATGCGACAGTTTTGCTCGTTTGCAAAGCCCTCAACATAATAACGGGGCTCGTCCTGAAGATGATTTTGTATTAACCGACCATTAACTTAAATATGGAAATTTCAAGCTCAATGAAAAATTACTGAATTTAAATAAATTTGCCAGCCCGGAGAAGACGGTCCCATAAGAAAACTTGTTATTGTTTTATCAGCTAGTTGACAAACGTTTTGTCAATGGGCACGGTCTGCCTGGCCCAAACTGTTGAGTGCGCTGGATTTTAAAGACATGAAGACGCACATCGCTTGAGAGAATATTCTGCATAGTGCATCTTAGAATATTACATTTTTGAGCACGATGCCGAATTGATTTTCCAGGATTCACGGCCACATTCTGGCAGATAACCATGCAGTTTTCTGTCTATAATTAAAAAAAATACTGATGATAATCTTTGCAAGTATGGGGTCTCCTGTTTAGAGTATAGACATTGAAAGAAAGCTATGTACTATAATCGTACACACAAACGTACAGAATACGTACCATGATCAACGTGCAAAGCCATACCGCATTTGCATGTGACTCCGTAGTCTAGAGCCGTAACGTTGCTATGGAGGTTTCGCCGAGAGATTCAGACTGGGCCCAGAGCAGTCTCTGGTCATTATGATTATTAGAGTTGGGCTGATTGCAAGGCTAATCTTGAACGTGCGTGCGATTATCATTTGAGTGGAGAGCGCAAACAAGTTAATTAGACGTTGCTCTCATTTATCATCAGCTTGACGGAATGGACGCAGCACGACTGAGCTAGACGAGAGAAAATATGCGCTCCAGAGAGATGACGCGAGTAAAGTAGTTCCCCTATCATGAAATCATGGACCGGGCTTTTGCTAGAACTTTTAGCACAACGATAAATCTAAGACAGCGACACAACTGAAATACAAAAATTGGTTCACAGTACGATGTGACGGGTAGTATTGTCGTAAATAGCTCACACCACATGAGTCCGTGTAAAGTCTGTGCACATGCAGATTCATGGATAGCTGCTGACTTTAAGCAAAGCTTAGTATGGGATCGTGTGTGTCATACGGTATGGCTACCTCGCTTGTGAATTGAAATTTATTCTGTTGCTGTAAACGGCTAGACACCATAGTACTAAAACGTGTACTCGTATTCTCTACCAAACAAACTGCTAAGCGCTTCATGCAGCGTCGGCAGATGCAGAGCCCGTGCCCTCAGTGTAATAAGCCATATCACTAAGCAAGCTTTACTAACGTACAGGATTAATGTGCAAAAGAGCACTAACATAATAGTGCTCTTTTACCGATGCTGAAATCACAAGCTAGCAATTGTTCGAAGGGGCACCGCTACCGGTTATAACGGCCATGGACAGATGTCAAAGAACTAGTAACAGATTTTTACAAGCACTGTGAACAGGAAATTTCCGCATTAGTATAAATGTTCCACGGCTACGAAAGACATAAACAATTTTTGCGTAGATGTGTCTCTAAGAAACCTCATACTACTATAGAAGACGGTGCAATACTTGTTGCACGAATATTTTCTGATAGTTTAAGCAGCAGGCCTCGATAAAATAACTGACTCAATTTTAGGCCAACTAGAAACTCTTCAAAGCCAGATAGCGGAATATGATCACGGACAAAGGAACAATTCTATCGACATTACTTGTGGTTGGTATTGAATACATGCTATAACTCGAACACACGTAGATGTATTTCCCGTCGCCTTGCTTAGCAGCTCCACGACTTGACTCGTAGTCAACCATCATTAACCATTAACGAGTCAGTAACTGTTGAATATCATATGAGCATTCGTCGCTTAGAATAACGTAAGGGTTAATCCTCTACTGGACTATTGCCATTGGCTCGGTGCAGTCCAACCGGTTCGAAGGTACAAAAATAACTGGCGGGCCCAAATTGGTTTGAGATTGTATTGTTAGTGTCTTGACATCCGATCTTTGCAGCAAGTCCTTGCAGGTTTACGACGGTTTGTGCACCGTTTCTATCACTGTCGGAAATAACAGGTCCTGAAGAAGACGCGGTCGTATGAAACCTAGATCTGCTGCTGAGCCCCTGGGCAAAAAAATTGACGGCAATATAGGTCTCGTTGTGGGAAGTAGTTGACGGCAGCATCGTCTGATGTAACTCAAACTTCAGATCCGAGGGCGCCTGGATGTGCTTTTCGCAAAGCAATCCGGGGAGGGTGGTATTCCGTTTAACTGAATATGAGATCAGCAATTCGATAGTAGAATGGGGCCTCAGACCAGAGAAGGTAAAGTCTGGTTGCCCAGGCGACATGTGCTCAGCGACTATATGCCGTGATTGCAAGCTGCTCTCTAAATTGTCCCAGCAATTATGTTAGGATTCGCGTTAATATTATTCGTTGCAAACCCTGCGTGTACAGCTTGGCAAGCTGCATATGTATTGTGACACTTGTGACACAACATTTTATTGCAAAATGTCTTGCATGGCTTACTATTGTTCAATGCAAAATGATGGTTATGATAGCACTGGATACCTTCCTAAGTTTCCACGTGTCCTCCTATTAGGGGATTTTGAAGTTAAATGAGCATATATATTAACGCCTTTAATTATTTTGTTTTTAGTGGGCCTGTAAGGCACGCATACATCGGCACGTGTCACTGGCTAACGCTGGCTGGCCAGCTATTGGATCAAAAATTACTGTCCTTAGTCTTACAAACTAGGACAGTAATTTTTCATCCGTATACACTGTTGAAAACCGATTCACTTGTGATCGATCTGTAGTACTAGAATCTCCTTTACGGAAGCGATCGGACAACTGCATTGCGGTGGCATCGATGGCACGCAGTAAAACGCTTAGAACCGTAAGCATCACGTATTTTCGTCGATAGGGTAATTGTACTATCTCTTCCGATATCGCATTATGTCCTTCGTCGCAATACGCGGCGTTCATACTAATCGCATTATGTCTTTCGATAGCTAAATATCATAACCCTGCGTTTGTTTACCAAAATTATAACGCTGTAGATTCGATATACGATTAGTAACAACTGATTCGCTTAACAAAGCGGAGCTTGCCAACTGTTAGAAATTTTTGACTGGCCGTGTATATATATATATATATATATGACCGAAATTGTAGCGCACACCCCTATATATAATAATGTTATAATAAAAAAAAGTTTATATACGATATATATATATATGAACAATGCGATTGAGCCTACATGGATATGGGATGGGATAATAATTGACGTGAAAATCATTAAGGTGCCTGAAACATGCCAAATTAAGACCGGCGTGTGGCGAAACACCAAGAGGGAGAGTTCCTTCATTAGCTGCCTAATTCGATAGCGTTGTTAAAAACTCTCTCTAAACATATATATATATATATATATATATATATATAGTTGCTCTGTGAAGATGGGTTGCGGTGGGCATCGCCAGAGAGGCGAACGCTGGAGGTGGTGAGCGGAAGCATATTCAGAGAGGCTGGACTGGTGGCTGTCCGCACAGCCTTGTCTCAAGGGTCCTGCTTGGGAGGGCTTGCTGTGGTTGCTGTGTCTATAATCCGGGCCTCGTTCGCCGGGCCTTGTTCGTCCCGAACAGGGACCGGCGTGACAGTAACAAACACAACGTACGCACGACATGTTTGAAATCGGCGAACAACATTGGCACTTTTGCTAATACTAGACAAACAAGTCTGAGCTCGTACGCTGAGTCCTTCGTCACTGGCTTGGTACGCGTATTCATTGCTTAATGGAGTGATTGCCTTACCTGCTTCTGTCCGGTAGTTAGCTGAGCCATAATCATCGATCTTGTGGGTGAGGGAGGGGGGGGGGGTAAGGAGAGCGGTATTATTTATGAAGAGCCGACGTGTGTCTACAAAACATGAATTTATT
>QVRM01006744.1:12500-37009 GCA_003439945.1 Dermanyssus gallinae
AGAACGTGTCGTGTCGAGCAAACTTAACAATACAATAGCAAAGCTAAGCCAGCGACATAACGCAATTTGGTGAGGGGCGTCGGTACGATAAAATGAGCGAATAAATATAGCCCTAGCCCATGCAAGCTGTAGAAGTATTATTGTTGTTGTTTTGTTAGTTGTTGTTCTTATTGTTGTTGTTGTGTAATTGTGATTCGATTTGTGATCGACGTCATCATATTCACATTTCCCATCATCTGCTACTGCCTTTGGACGGTATACTAGTATTGTACTACGTATACTGTTATTACTAGAACGATGATTGAATTAACCACACGTTAGCCAACTCTACGACGACACAGCTCACTGCTACGTGCAGGCAGAGGTGAGTCAATCTTCACGGCCTTCGCATGGCTAACATTGCTGCCGGCTTTGTGTGAACAACTTTGTGCACATGATGGGTGTCTCATGTGGTGTCATGCGCTCGCTCGTGTTAGGACGTCGTCTTCTACCGGCTAAAAGAACGGCAGTAACCTAACGGACCGAACTGACTAGAACATGTGCCGTCAGTGCTGCCCGACCTATGAACCTGGCGGCGCGAGAGAAGCGCCATCGTGTTCTGGCGCATCGTGGCGACATGATTCGATTATTGCTGAAGTCTTCGGCGTCCGACGCCAAAGCCGAGAATGCGAGAGCGTCGACCGTCAACCTGTCGCCAACAGTCCACCGTGCGACGAAACTATTCAATCCCCCTCTCCCCCCATCTAATAACTTTAACAACAATTCAACAACACCGCTATTCCTCATATCAAAACCGTGCTGGGGTAACTACCGTTAGCCAACTGATACCAAAAATAGATGTGTATATGTACTTGGTTCAGTATTCACATTTTGCCCTAATGTAAAAAACAACGATGATATGATAATAAAAAGTACTATATTAATAATAACAACTACTATGATTATAATATTAATAATGACAATAATCTTAATATTAAAAGTATTAAGAAAAGCTCGCGTTTGCAATAACAGCACTTTGCCGTCTCCCGCATGAGAGGGAGTGCGGGAACGTTTTTTCTATGAAAACGCGTTGTTCCCTGATAAAAAAGCATCTATACAATACACTCGCACACACAGCCAATTGCAGGTACGCAACTGAAGCCGTGCTAATAAAGTTCAGTAGTCATCTTCGCTCAAACAGCCCAGATCTCAAGAAGTCACTCCGATGACTGCCTCTTACCTCGGCAATGCTCAAGCTCAGTCAGGCGGAAGCAGACCAATTTCCTCACCCAGATCGAAGTACATCGAACTAGTTCATGTAGATCGCTGGCCCGCATGTCTTCAATGAGAATAGATTCAACGTTAACGAAAGATAATCAACAAGTTTCTATCGATACCATTATCGAACCACCAGACGCACACACACACACGCACATATACAAATATATACAAAGGTCACTCTGAATCAACTGGTATACTCGTATTTCAGTATGTTCACATCATATATAGATTTTCTCTTTTCTAAAAACGAGCTTTTTTGACAGGATGTACAAACAATGAGCTACTCTGGATTTTCGTCAAAATCGTCTTTACATGTCTTACCTCCCGTTGTGGTTGACGCAAGGCCGTGGGAGATTTGAAAGCAGCCACACTTACATAGGGTCAAGCAAGTGCGTTCATATGGAAAACTGCCGAAACAGACCACGTAGAGCACCCCTAACATTTAGTATGAGTTTTTTTGCAAACGGTGAAAAGCCCCCGATACGAGCCCCACTAAAAGTAAACGCTAGCTTACAAAAGGAAAACTTAATTTGCTTCTGCGAAAATTCTTCTCTTCTGATATAGGCGTGAAGCCGCCTTCTGGAGCCGAGCTGATGGACGGCGCCGCACTCGTTGAAAGAATGAACGCGTGCAAGTTGAAGTGATGAGCGTATCTCGCTGCGCAAGGTTGTAGCCACGCTGAAGATAAACGATGAGATCAAATTTTCATCCAGGAGCTCATGTCACGAGTACCGAGGACAAGTACCAAGGACAAGTCACCAGGCCAAGCCGAAGCGAACGGGTCGTTGTACGGAGATGAAAATTGCTCCTTGTCAACTGGCGTGAGTACGCCGGCTGTCGCGACATTCATTGGCGACTTTACAAACCCTTGTAGCACTCATTCGTGAGGCGCGCCCTGACCGCTCTACGTGGCAAAAGGTCATCCATCCACTGACCGTTGGCTGAACTGATTCTGGACTAGGTGAGTTTGGTGGAGCCAGGGGAGAGGCATGTCTCAATCAGGTGCGACGTCTGCTGCCGTTTGCGGCCGGTGGTGGTGGTGGTGCTGAAGCTAGCTTTGTTATGTTGTAATGTATGTAAGACTGCTTCTCGCGCAACAGAGCAATGTAAGCAAGTTCTTCGCGCAGTAAACGCTGACACTCCGGATCGGCACCGGTCCGCTCTTCAAAGTACATGACCTATTTGGAGAATGTCAGGGAACAGATAGGCAGCGCGCGCTCGTTAGCACCAGAAGAGCTTCGAATCGTATTGATGCTATAGTTTTATTGCACTACTACCTAGAGAAATACTACTTATACTGTTTGAGATGGAGATCTAGCGACGTGAAAGCAAATATTGCGCTAGATGCTAAATACGTGGCGGCTACTTTTAGCGCTCATTAATCCACGCGTGCAAGTTGATTAGCCAAAGCATGTTAGTTTCAAGCGGTTGATTAGTGGAGCAGTAAGTTTTGTCACGCAGATACGGTTATCTTTTAACCTCAGGGTCGAGCCTATCATTTGTATATATTAAAAGCTGAGCATATCTGTGAAAATGTGTATTATCAGTACGTTTCAAAGTCAAATTGTATTATGTGCAGCAAACAAATCTGTGTGGTGATAAAACACTCCCAGACCTAAAGAAAACGCTAAGTTATAGCATAAAGACAATTTCACGCAATATTATTACTGCACGGTCGTTGAGGTGCATATGCGGAATTACTACTTCGCACCCTTTTTATGTCAACCCTTTGTTCTGGGGTTTGACTTTGCTTTATGTTTGATTTAGGTGGATTATTTTAAGCCATTAGATATATTTATATATATATATATATATATATATATATATATATATATATATATATATATATACAGAGTGCAAACAAAAGTTTTTATCACCGTAGTAAGGAATCGTAGAGCTCGTTAAAGCAAATATTTTTTCCAATGGAACATGATCCCTGAGAAGTCTTGTTTTGGAGTGAGACTGAAGTTACTACAGTTTGTGACAGTAGTGTTTTTGCCCGACATAGGAGCATAAAATGTGCCGTTGTGTGAAACAGTGAACTCACCTTCTTCGAGTAGATGTGTCTTTTTTTTGCAATTTCCTCATTTTCGACCTTCTTCACTTCCCCGACGCACTCGTCAAACCAGTACTTCATTCGGGATTCCAGCAATGCCTTCTCCTCGGCCATGCGTTGCTCTCCAAAACGTTGCACTTTTTCCGTGAGCTTTGCATTGAAGTAATCATAACTGAAACATCATAAATATAGATATAGAGATAGAGATATAGAGATATATATACATATATAGGTATATTATATCGTATATATATATATATATACTATAGATATGTATAGATATTATAATATAGATATAATATACCCCAAGATAACAACTTATGCATGTATTTTGAAATAATCTAACGTTGAAATAAAAAAAATACCAGTCAAGTTCGGTTTTGATACAATGCGGCACAATACACCACAATGCAATGTTGAGTAAAAACATGTGGTTAACGTTCGCGTACGAATTAGTGTCAAACAAACAAAACAACACATTCGCCCTAGGCATTGAGTTCCCCAGACGAGGAAAGGCCAACATGCTGATTTTTGCAACAAAGCTTTAGATAAATTACGCGGTAAGAAATATGGCGGACCTCAGCCGCCGTGCTTGACTTCAATGTTAACACAGCACTAGCCAACAACCACTTGTAGACGTTTGCTTGGCATACGTTTAGTTGAGCAGCGAGTTCTTATTGCATTTGCGTGTCATCTACGCCCAACGAAGCTTGCAATGTAGTGTCCCCAAACTTTTTGTAAGGTTTTCCGCGCTCATCGTTCACATTGAAATTGGCACTGCTGAACTCTTAAACCACTCGAGATCTGCTGAGAACACTCTCACCTTGACAAGCTTCGACAAGCATTTCATGCACTTTAGTTGCAGATTTTTTCAAATGATAACATAAAATGAGAGTTTCCGTAAAATCGGCAGTTTTTGGCTCAAAGTTAGACATGGTAAACGCTCTCGGAAACTTTGTAGGAAATATGTAGGTGAGGCTTTGCTCGTGGAACAATGAGCCACACTCTCCAACAAAAGAACTGCGTAATTACCGCTATCGGCTGCTAGCTGCAGCGCTGCCGCTCTACACGGAATACGGTTTCATATGCATAGACGTGGTATACATAGTACTTTACGAATTCCTTACAAAATCCCAATGTATCAGGAAGACCGCTCGGTCTACCCCTCGACGTGTACAACATGTGACAACGTGATCCAGCGTTTTATTGTTCAAATGCGTATACTAGACGCATAACGCTAATATGACTTTATGTCTATGAGGTTCGTCTTATGACGAAACGCAGAGGCCATAAAGTGGGCGTTAATTGTTGACTGAAGGTTGGCCCGTTTTGAAAGGTCTTCATATCTAGATTCTCCTTCCTTGGTCCTTTCTGTGCCGACAGCTTCGATTATTTTGATTTATTGGCTTTGATTATTTTGATTTATCGATTATTTTGATCATGGCGTAAACGTATATTTAACTCGTCACGCAACTTCCGAGTCACTCACATCCGCTGATCGGCAGCATTGAGGGTTCGCAGAGTCTTCACGTCCTGCGGTGTAAGCTGTTCTTCGCTCTTCTTGAACGACGTTGACCGGGCATTCTTCTTAAATAAAACGACGTCGTCTACGTCCCAGCATAGCAGGTACCTGTAGAACGTCAGAATAAACGTCACTGGTTGAATAACAACGCTACAGGTAAAGCTAACACTGCGGCTATTTGCGTTAGGAAATCTGGCAGATCCACGTCAGCGTTATGCGTTTAAAGTTTCAAGTTTAAGATAAGGCCGGCATCCTATTCCCAGATGAGTTTATTAGTATTCGCTGCAATGCAACATAGACGCCGAATTCTACTTTTTAACTTAGCGTGCCAAACATAAGATGAGGGTTGAGGTACGGGACGAGAACTTCATATATATACATATCGTTTTGAGTAGGTGCAGGACAAGACAAAGTCAAAACAATGCAAATAGAAGACATATCACCGTCCGTCCACCAATACTACTGCCGTATATCAAGTCAGACGACAAGCTTGTTCATGCCTCATCGGAGACATAACATAACATCACTTTTATTTCACATAAAAGAGTTGGTATCAATATACATACTTCTGTAAGACAATCGTGACTAATCACCAAATAGGCGAGCGCTATTTGGATTATCATGGGCCCATTTGGCCATACGCCAAGCAAACAGTCCGTTCACGAATTCACCGCGGGCCACGGCTTTTAAGGTGATTGATCGTTGACTCCTTAGGTTATTAGAGCGTACATCAAAAAAGTGTCCTAACAAGTCACATTTTCGTAATTGATGTAGAACAGATACGTTGCACTGCATGAAAAGTGAGTCAATACTTGGAACAACGTTATCTAACACGCTGCGGGGGCACCTGATTCGCAGGCGTCGTAGAAACATGTTTTGGACGCCATCCACCAACTTTATATATTTGGACAGATAAGGCTCTCAGACAGGGGAGCAATATGTGAGTTTAGGAAGAACAATAGATTTGTAAAGGCGAATGTACACATGAGGAGTCGTTAAAAAAACAGTGGAAGATAGTATTTATTGTCCGCAGAGATGTCTCCATAACTTTGGTAATGTGAAGGCTGAAGTTAAGATCAGGCGTAATATATATGCCTAAGTCCCGTGTATAAGAGAGGGTCGGTAAAATGCAGTTGTTAATTTTATAGTCAAAGTCAAGTGCACAATTTTTCAGTACAATGCATTTAGAGGGTGAAAGAATCATGTTGTTTTCAGAACACCATCGTGCAATGCCGTCGACAGCGGTCTGCAGAACAGCGTGGGAGTCACTAGAGCAAATAGGATAACAAAGTTTTAAGTCATCAGCATATTCAAGATATTTGACCGCCGGTGGCAGGTACTTATTTATGTCCAATACAAAAATTGGGTATAGAAGGAAGACGACTGATTTGAGCCTTTGTAATCAAGCCATGGACGTTTCGACACGTGGAAAGCGTGACGAAGATACGGGCACGGATCTGCTTTTCAGCCGCCTCTTGCATCTCTTGTGTTTCCTCACCTGAGCAAAACGAGAGATTCTGGCAATCTCTCGGCGATGAGCACGAGATCGAACGTTTCGTCGAGGCGCCGAATAAAACGGTCAACCATGGCTGCGTTGCGAAACATCGACGCGGAGAGCCCAAGGTCAAAAGCCATTTGATTTAGGCCAAACTTGTTGAACCGTCGAGCACGGTAGATCGGGTCCAGCGGGTCACGATGCAACTGAACCAGGTCCTGGAGTGACACTAGTCGGTCACGATAAAGAGTTGACGCACAGAAGTTAACAGTTAAGTTAGCACAAGTTACACCGTTAGGTTGCGCAAGTTACACCGTTAGGTTAACACAAGTTATACAGTTAGGTTAACACAAGTTACACAGTTAGGTTAACACAAGTTACACCTTTAGGTTGCGCAAGTAACACAATTAGGTTAACACAACTTATACAGTTAGGTTAACACAAGTTACACAGTTAGGTTAACACAAGTTACACAAATTGTGTCACAAATTACGTAGCGAATGTTAGCACAAGTTACGCAGTAAAGTTATCACAAGTTACACAGTGAAGTTAACAAAAGTTACACTGATTATCACCATCGCCCGCCAGACGTACACCACAGTAAACGACACAACAACTACATCATGTTAGTGAATAAGCTGGTACTTCTGCTTTTTTTGGGTAGTCGTCGGGTTATTGGAGCATATATCCCGCATATATCCCGCAGTGGTGTTGTGCAGCACGTCTCGTTTTTTTGCTATTGTTGTTATTCTTATGATATGACTTTTGTTATTTTAAACATACTTGTAAAGAGGTTTAATTTAGTTAAACTAAACCACCCGAATAGGGCATTTCTTCAGTGTACCGAGGGCCGCACATGTTGGGATATCTAGAACTATCCGGCGGCAATTGACCGCTAACCCTCGGAGGTATATGGTTTTACGTCTATTCTCAACAAGCATCGCTCAAAGAAAATACGATTAGCAATAGGGATCGAACCGGCGACACTCCGGTAGATGACAGCTTCGACTAGCGCGCTATAGAGCAGTCCACTAGACTAAGCCACCGCTCTGCAGCACATACAGCAATTTCAAAGTGGTCCCTCGCCCGCTCGTCAGCTGTACAATACTGTTTTTTTTCTGATTCGTCCCATCTGGCTTCGTTTACCAGGAAGTCTGCGCTTACTCTATGCATTGCCTGCGTCGGAACGTAATGGAGCTCTGCTAGTGCTGGTCGAAGTTATTTAGGAAGACATTTACTAACAGAAAAGATCGACTTGTTAGGCACCAGAATAAAATGAACATCTAATCAAGTTCAAAGCGTTACATAGCTTTTGGCATTCTACGTACTGCATACTGAACAGACTCTGGCACACAATAGACGATACGCAATGCGGGAAATCTAAATGTAAGAGCATACAGGGGTTATACATTCCTAAATATGATAGGCTTATACGATATTGTACACACTAAACATGACATACATTGTACAAGCTATGTATGTAGATAAACCCGTGCTGTGCAACTCTAGTGAAAAATAGTTGAATAACACGTAAAAATGGCTCGCCACGTCGTTTCCAGGTCTAACGTTTTTTTGCTGGGGCGAGGACAAATTGAACTTTTTGGCACGCATAAAAACCTTGCAGAAAAACAGGACTATTGTGATCTTATTGCTACCAAACACGAGACACTGAACATAGATGCTCGTTTGGAAAACTGGTTTAATCAAGCATAGTGAACTCTGTTCATATATATATATATATATACATATATATATATATATACATATATATATATATATATATATATATATATATACATATAGTATATATATATATATATATATATATATATATATATATATACATATATATATATATATATACATATATATATATATATATATATATATATATATATATATATATAGACATTGTATATAACTTGACTGAATACTGTCAGATATAAGTTTAGTTCATTCTAAATAGCGCAACGTAAATCATCGAAGCAAGAACGATTATTATCAGCTATACGCCACGCTCAAAGCTTTGTCATCATTTGTGTTGCATCATCATCATCTGTAACTCACGTTTGTACTCGGTGTTCAGGTCGTAGTAAGAATACATTGAGCCGTAGAGGCTGACCGGATCTCTTAGGATGGTCACGTATAGGGTGTCAGGCGGCATCACCTTACGTGCTTCGACGCGATGAAACCGGGTATGTGAAGCAAAAATGCTGCGTACGGTGCCGGCAGCCCAGCGCAAAGACGCCCGACGCATCCGGAAAGCAGAAACGGACACAAGACGGCAAGAGAAACAAGAAAAGCAGACAACGACAAGAGTGTCATTCGATTGCTTTCGCGCGCAAATACGCCTCTAAGGAGGCGCAGAACTTAGAGAACTTTAGTTCACATAGCCTATAACTAAACTGAAATGCAGCATTTTAGAGTCCAACTGGCAGCAAAAATCTGGCTTCGAGGCAAAATCTTCACAAAGTCGTCTAGGATCGGCGTAAGTACGACACGCAAATCTATGTGCGTCTCGTTACGCACACTAACCGCTTCCGTAATCAACTCACGCCGATTCACGTGGGCGTTGATCTAACGCGTGCGCTAAGCTCAGTCGTTATGCCTTTACGCACGCGTAGGTACATACAGGTATGAATTCACTTAAAAAGGTAGTTCGATATATTTATAATTGCATGTGAACTTGCATATTTCGTAGGGAGCATCAAGCTCTCTTGATGCTCCCTACGAAATATGCAAGTTCTTTTAAATAAACATGGGGGAAACAGACATTTGTTTAACCAACGCAACTATTATTCACTAACCATTACCCTCACACATTACCTTGCCCATTTGCCGTTGCTGCTGTGGTTGGTGTTGTTGTTTTTGTTTCTGTTGTTTTTGTTGTTGTTGTTTTTGTTGTTATTGTTGTTAAGCAGTAGCGCTCACTATTGTGAGCTGCAAGCGTTTCTGTTGAGTGGCCTACTGCAGTCGACTACACAACGATGGTGATGAGGCCGATCTGCCTGCCGGCCTGCCTACATTACTACGGCCTACTTCGGCTACAATTGTCCGACCACCACCACGACAACAACAACGACTACTGCGTCGACGTCAAGGCTACTTGTGACTCACCATCAATCACATCGCACCCCCAGTAGCCCAACAACCCCATGCCCCCGTCTTCCAGTTTCGTATTTTCCCTCTTCACTCACCTATTCACTCACAGATTCACGGTCGGTCAAACACCACCTCTCTACAGCCACCCTCCTGTCCCCTATTTCTCTCTCTGCTTTTTCTGTATTTTGTCCTCTGCTTTTGAAGTCGTACGTATAGCTCCGGCTCCTGCTCCTGCTGCTTCGTTTTGGCAGCGTTGCAAGCAGAAAACGCAGACGGTGGCTTAGGCTGCTATTTCTGCTACTGTTACTGTTGTTATTCTCTTACATCTTTTCGCACTCGTAACATCGTGTGATGATAATGATGCTGCTGGTGCCCAATAGACGTTTGCATTCGTGCGGTATACTCTGATTCGTCTTTTCCTTCCTCGCATTGCTTCGTTCGTTCTCGTGTCTCTTTGATTTTCGTCGTGTTTACTAGTCGTCTACCCTTTTTAGCATTTATCGTATTAGCTTGCAAAGCGTTGTAAAGGGTCAACGCGGATTGGACACATGCCGAGACAGTTTTTGTGCCTCACGTCAATGCGCGGCGAGCCAGAACCGGCAAAACTACGTTCAAGTAGTTCGCACTATAGTTTGCACTAGGCAGTTCACCCCCAATACTGATTACAGCTGCCACCTACCTTAAGTCAAACATTAAATCAATCAATGCAAAGATAATGCAATAAAGTTATTTCGTCCCTAGCAAGGTATTTTACTTTTTAAAGGGATCACAAATTTGAAACGTCGCTAGACGATTTGTGCACACGCCGACAAACAAATCTAAATAATTTTTATTGTCATTGGCTGGCAAACACTTATGGGGAATAAAACACTTCCCACGAGACATTCGGAAGCCCTACGGCTAACGGAAAAGACCCTTCCAAAGCCGCAGCGTTGCCGCACTGAACCTCGGTCGATATGCGCAGCAACAGGTCTTCGCCAACGCGGGGGTCCTGAGTTGCAGCGATGACCTTGCGGCTTAGTCTCTTAATAAATTTCATAGAATCCGGTGCTATCGGGCCAAAATATGGCTATCAACTGAACTATAAATTGCGACGGTTATTCCTGGTATGTCGTCAATTTTCGGTTCTCGGCGAGTGGGGCGCTCGCTCCCACCTCTCGGCTCGTGTTTTGAACGTAGCTTCTGGCCGGCGTTCATGACACCATAACATCCCAATCGAGGCGGCGACTACGATCCAGAGGGGTGGGAGTTTTTCCGTCTGGCCTCACCTGGCTACTCCGACTGAGACCGACAAGCTCTTTCACTGGCGAAATGTGGACCGAGCAAAGAGCGCATAAGATAACATCACTGATGGCAAAGTGACGTGAGTGGCGCCCAGCGCTATAGCGACACGCCAAGGCATGGTTACCCGTAGCGCTTACGGGTGCTCTGCACAGTTTGCATGGGTGGCGTGCGCAAACTACCTCCCTCAGCCGCAAGCCAGAAACGATGCAGAGTGTGTTGTTGTCCAGCATCCCGGTCCCAGCTGCCGCGAGGGGAGGGCTTGAAGCCACTTGCCACTTATTTGTTCAAAGCACGCTTGTAAACGGGCCCTCCACGGTGAACTGTCGGGAACCTGATTTTCTAGTTCGCGTTGGAGTCGAGATACCACGATCCGATCCAGATATCCTTGTGTTATGTACTCCGGCACTGAATCCCACTGGTCGCGAAAGTTAGCGAGCGCTTCCTGCGTTGAGTCGGCGGTTCAACTCTCAGTCGAGAGAACCCCGATGGCGACGACAAGCTTTTTAACTTTGGATAACGAGCCCATGCAGGATAGGGCAATATCGACCGATCTGCGTGCACCTGAGCCACCACCACCATCGGGACGCGCAGCTTGAGTCCAAGACAGATATTTTAAATCAACGTTTAGCAAGGATTGTAGGGTCTCTCGGAGTATCTCCTCACAATGCTGTAGTAGGTTGCGCCTTCTGTAAGCTGGCGAACATCAGAGTTGATACTTACATCTCAGTAAGTACAATGCTGGGTGCGCGTCTAAGGCTTTGAGTCCTGGGCGCACCCTCTACCGCCGCTTCCGTGAGTGGCGGACCCAGTAGTGCCAAATTGTCTTCGGTTACCTCTCTAATATTTGGTATATAAACTAAATCTGTTATTGTTCTTTTTCCACGTTGAAGATTCACAGGTTCTTCGTACTATATATATATATATATATATATTCAAAAGCACGGACTGCACGGCAATATTACTTCAGTTCATTAGCAGCAGCTTGCGTTAGCAATCAGCAATAAACCAGTAATGGTTTACCGCCGATTGCTAACGCAGCATCAACAAATGCATTTTATGGAGGCACCCATACAACTGTCGCGCCTCCTATATAGGATTGCAAATCATAAAAACTCTGATCGTACGTTTGGCCTGTTGGCGTACATTTAACGACTTACAGTTAGTTAGTAGCTAATCATGAAGAAAAACGTCAACAAATTGAGAATCATACATAATAAACACTGCTTAAGGCTAGCACCAATACTGTTCGACCATATATATATATATATATATATATATATCGAGCTTCTCTTGCACGATCGAGTTTATAGTCTTTCCGATGGTCATGTGCCTGTAATGGAGGACCATAAATAACACTTGGTTGGTCTACAGTTCCATGTCAGCTCGCAGACGGAGCAGAAGGTAGAAAACGTTATGGAGTGTCTTGCAAGACCTTAAGCTGGGACCTTTGGGAAGACGAGAGAACTACGCTTGATACCAGGTTCGTACGGAGCGTCGTCTCCTCTCAAAAAGGCTGTTGAGAAGACATTGGGTTCGGAGTTTGAGCAAACCATTTCAGAGAATATAATATAAGAAAATACCTTGTACCATTTGGTTTTGACTTGTTCGCTATTTCAGTTTTCTAAAAAGCCGCTATTCGAGAAAGCCGTGCTTGTAATATTACGCTCCGTAAGCAGTCATGGTGTAACCATTTTCATCTTGCGCACTCCCCACGTGCAGATACACATATGTATACGCTTGTTTCCGACGGAGAGAACTTTCAAGGTATTATAATAATATGACAATAATATTTGACACAACGAATTAAAAATAATCGCTAAATAAATCTAGAAAACTAAAGAAAAACATAGTTTGGTTTCGGCGTTTACATATAAAACACTCACACTACTATTTGGACCTATTTATTCGATTACTGGGCCCCTCTTAGTAGGGTAGGTAATGGCTACGATTCACTCTGACTTTGGTCCAACGTAGATTAGACCCAATCCAAAGTCTTCTTAGGTGATCAAACAGATTTCTCTCTCTCTCTTTCTTTATATATATATATATATATATATATATATATATATATATATATATATTTATATATATACCGGTTGGGTTTTCTGACCTCCTCTGGGTGGGGACCCTGCCAAGGCCACCATACTCGTCCGTATCCGTCGTCGACATCATATGCTGGCTGTATGTGTATGCATTAGTAACTGCATTTTGGCTTCAGCAGACTGCCTGCGCTCTTGATCTCTGTCTAGTCTCACTCGCTCGCGTGTTCGTGCGCTATATAACATTCGCTCAGTGGTCGCTCATTGATTTGTCGTTGTCGATCGGATTGAGTTTCGAGTCCGCTAATGCGTATATATATATATGCGGCAGCTGTATTAGGTTACCGCTACCGGTCACTACCTTGGGTGCCCCCGATCCTCTCAGCTTTGACGAAACGAACGCCTTCTTGGCCACGACCGACGGGCAACCTCCAGCAACTGTCATTCACCATAGCAGTGAAAGCGTATATATATATATATATATATATATATATATATATATATGTAATCAACAGCCACCCACACACAAACATATATATATATATATATATATATATATATATATATGTGTGTGTGGGTGAGTGTGTAGGACAGAGCTAAGGTTGAACGGTTACCCGAGGGACCGGAGGCTTGCCGGAATGTCTGCATCGATCATGCTCGCGGCCATGACGCGTGTCGTCTGCGAACATAAGCCACTGATGTCACGGCTGCGTGCGGCTGGTGCTCGTAGAACTGGTCACGCAACGCGATTCCTGTTTCTACCGATTTAATGCCTCGATGCTCCCAAAATCGAACGAAGCGTCGCCATGATTGTCACTGTCGTTGTTGTTGTCCTCATCATCATCATCATCATCATTATCATCATCGTCATACATAGATGAGTGATGACTACTTCCACCCCTACATAATAATAATAATAATAATAATAATAATAATAATAATATAGTGTTATCATATTCTACCAGGAGAGGCCTACTACAGCCGGATGACGAACATTGATGACGAACATGTATGCCGGCTTAGCCGACCTGTGTTGACCTGCAGCGTACGAGGCGGAGCGGGTTAACATCGACAATAACGACGACAACAACAACAACAACAACGACGACGACGACCACCACCACCACATTAGCGGGTGCGACAGGACTGGGGCGGAAGCACGGGCGACAGGGGCGCCCACCGTGGCGGTCGCGGTCATCCGAGCGAATGATTGGCCTGGCCTGGCGGCGGCAGCGACGACGGCGAACCGATGTCTGAAATTGCTCGGCCAAAGCAGCTAAATCAGCTTGCCCTGCTTTCTATACTACTATGGGTGGGTGGGCCGTCTATCAGCAGCAGCATCATCACGGAGCGAGCGAATCCCAACGAATGATCGAGAAGCAAGAGAGCGAAAGAGAGAGAAGAGGGGGGGGGAGAGACAAAACTCTCCTAACTATTTCGCACTCGGTGGAAGAGACCTATACCACAGCTCGCATGCGGTCCCCTGGCACCTCTGACCAGATCCGTCTGTTCGAAAGAGTCAGTCGCCTTTTCCAAGGGACGCTCTCTGCCTCCACCCGTTTATATGCGTGCGCTTTCATTTCTTTATCTCGCTTCCTTCCACATTTTCTCTGTCTCTCTCTTCTCTCTCTCGCTCGTATTTATCTTCTATATTTTTCTCTTTCCAATACCTCTCTCGTTCTCCTAGTCTCTTCTTGTATACAACTGTGTTCAATCCAGGCTCTATTTTGAATAGACGCCAGCCAGCAACATGATAAAAACAGAAACAACATACGGCACGCCTCCACGTAGAGTAGCGAACGGCTGACTCGTAGGCCTAGGCGAACATGGACTGGTCGTCAATAAATATATATATATATATATATATATATATAGTCAAAGCTAACAACTCCGTCTAAATAACGCGTTCACCTTCAACTTGGAGTAACCCTGGACTGCACCATTCGGCAAGCGGCCCTTGA
This sequence comes from Dermanyssus gallinae, assembly GCA_003439945.1. Taxonomy (NCBI): domain Eukaryota; kingdom Metazoa; phylum Arthropoda; class Arachnida; order Mesostigmata; family Dermanyssidae; genus Dermanyssus; species Dermanyssus gallinae. Next base: position 27,220 of record QVRM01006744.1, read on the forward strand.
GTTGGGTCTGCCGTCAATGAAAAGTCTCTGGCGTGAGAGAGCTGTGTGACTCTCGTATATATATATATTATATATATATATATATATATAGAAACACTCACGGCTACGAGACGTAAACTAGAAAATGCTCCATACTTGAATAAAGAAGCGAGATTCTCCATTCATAGCGATATACATAACCTTTAAAGTGATTTACAAACATGAGTGAAACGTGTCTAATTTGATACGGATATAATGTCATGTCGTGTCTAATGAAATATAATATTGGTGAGGTAGTGACCTTGTTCGATTCTTACAAGCAGTGTACGAAACATCACTATTTTTAGCACTTTTTCACATAAAACAGACTCTTGGACTAGATTAAGTGCGTGCTTTGATGTTGGCTTTTAGCTCGCTGAACGTCGTCGTATCATTAGCGTACACTTTAATCTTTAAAAAACCTCACGGGAGAAGTTCAACGGCATTAAGCGGCATGATAGTTAAACGCAAACTACCACCAGATTGCGAATTCGAATTTCAGTTGACCCCCTTCAGGATCTCAGCGAGATGAAGGCCAACTGAGGGTTTTCAGCTTCAGGTTGACCTTAACGCAGCACTCTCTAGCCTGCATGCTGCCAAACGTATGGAACGAACTTTGTTTATATTGTAGGGCCTCCGAAATACGAAGCGGGTCAGCATTTTTAAAAAATCGTTTGATCATAAAACGCTCGCCATTCACCGTGAAATTGAAACAAGTAATATTCAATGGCTTTTTTGGACCGGAGGCCTACACTAGGCTCTCACATGCGGCATATGTAACAGCTTTTCGTGAACCAGTCTGGATACTACGGCTATTCTTCGCGCAATTTGTGTAACCTAGGAAAGAGGCCAGGGTCGGTCATAGTAAGAGCGGCGTAAACTGCTCCCCACCGCTGCCGTCGTCGCCGTTTGTAAAGCAGACGTTTTTGCTGTTGTGGTTGTTCCTGCTCGTGCTAGTGGTACCGTTATTAAATGTAGTACAGAAATATGTCGTTTTGTCACTATTGCTACTGGTACTATTGCTCTGATTGTTTGATTTGTTATTGTGTGATTATTTTTGTTAAGGAATGTTATTGTTGTGCGTTGCTACTTGTCTTGTCTAGTCTGCGGTTGTTGTCAGCAGCAATATACGTTAGCAGATCACGTCACCATAAAAGGCGAATGAGTATTCATGCAAAAGGTGACTGTGTCCTATCGACCGGCCTTTGTGCCTTTCTCTGCTCGATGATCGATCAGGCGAAACTGTCGATTAACCTTCATAAAAACGATCGGTTGTTCGTCAAGCTGCCACTATGTGTCAATTTATTCAGTCGATTTATTCAGTTTAAATCTGCATATGTCAATTGTTTCAGAGTTCGAATAAATATATGCTTCACTCGCTTCATAATTCGAATGTACATGTGTCTGTGTGGCAGTGTGTACAAGTTGCGGCACATCTTCGGCCAGAGTGACGTGCGCCCTCGTAAATTAGTCCATAGATGATTGGCCCGGCTGGCAATTGCTGTCACTCTTCGAGCGCCGTGGTTGTGTCTAAATGCATAGAGACAGACGAGCACCCATGTCACACAGCAGACAATTAGCAACGAGACACACAGACAAACTATAGCAAATACGTCAAATATGTTGACATATGCCGACAACCGTAACCCACGACACACGGTAGCATTGAAAACGGCAACAAACCTATGCGGCTAGCGACAGAAACCAAGAGCAACCAAAAAGCAAACACTTTGTTAAGGATCGCCTTCCTGGCACTTATTTTGATCTGAATATTGATTCTCGAGCGAGTGTTCACCTAAAAAAATCTCACTGTTTGCTCGGGCCGTTTACATATGCGAGTCAACGTGCGTATGTCAATTCTATCTAACATTTCCATAATATTGTTGCATTCAACATAGTTTTCGTTAATGTCACAGCGGTATGCAACACGTTTAACAAACGTTTTATGAATACCGGCCAGTATCCCTTCATCACGAGACTAGTCCAGGTTCCACACAGGTGAGGCATATACCAATATCGGGAGAACATATTGTTTGTATAGTTTAACATACAAAGAGAGTTGTTTGATCACTAAAGAACGCAGAATCCTGATGTAACTGTATCTACTGCACACATAATTACAAGTATTACCTTATTTAAATATATCCATATAATAATGGTGCATATATGTATAATATGTTTGTACAAACTTTTTCAGTAACCAATATTATTTAGCAAGAGATGTAAAAACATCAAAGGGTGGTCAGAATGTCGCCCGGCTTTATTTCTCGTCGTAGACTCCTTGCTACTCTCATTCTCTCTCTCTCTCTTCGCGCACATAGTCTAGCGGAGTCCCATCTTTTCGATTCCTTGAACAAGTAGAAACTCTTGAGTCCGAAAAAAAAATTTGAATACTCCACTTAGCACTTCAACAACGTATGTATGTGTGCGTATAGTGGATGCAAGTGAGGTTATTCTTCGGTTTTACCGATTCCTCTCGAGCCTCACCACGAGCGTGCGCGTATCATGCACCATGCCAATGGTGTGTGTGTGACTCTACACGGACGTGCCCTCGAACGCTCCCTATCTTTCATCGGAACACGTCGTTGGTATACGCTCGGCTGCGAGCATTGGAGCACATTGCTCCTCGAGTACTCGAGGTGAGGGCGCGAGAATAGAGCGGACATGGGAAGCACTCGACCGGGATCATGTCCGGCTATGAGAGATATCGGCCCTTCGAGTGGATTCCCGCTATTGCCACCGCCCCGTAATGAAGTCGACTCCCCTTCCCCACAGTGTGCGCGAGCTAATCCAAGCCCCGTCCATGGATATCGACGACGACCACGACGACCTAGAGCGACCTGCCCATTCAACGCCGAAAGCACGATCAGCTCTCATAGGCCAGAAAAGCGGCCGGTCGTTGCTCGAGGACAGCAACAACGACAACAACAACAACAACAACAACAACAACAACAATAACAATAACAACAACAACACCAACAACAAAAACAACAACACCAACAACAGCGTAATGGAGGCTAGGACGCCTCCTGCTGTTACCGCTCGACGACAATGCATTCATTCATCTTGATGATTGATTTCGTACACATGGCCCGTTAGAGCCTAGTCTCACGTGCGCCTGTGTGAGTCTATGGCTGCGCGACCAAGTTTTTGCGGCTCTGCAGCCTACATCTTTCACAGCGACCCAAGGCAGTGCAGTCAGTCCACTGTTTAGCACAAGTCAATCGATCACTAACGTCACCTACACCAATATATATATATATATATATATATATATATATATATATATGAATACACTGTGATCGGTTACCTACTTACTCCGACATAGCAGCCTTCAATAGCAAACAAAGAACCTAGGTCACCGATTCCGCTGCAGTTTTCTGCTGCGTGTCGGCATGCTCATAAACAGGTCGCAAGTGTTGTTGCTCTTCAACATGAGTTCATTGCCGTCTGCGTCTGATTGTCCGATGGCAATTATTAGATCGCAAACGGAACGTTGCTGTCAGTTCGACCTAGACACGTAGTTAAATACGGAAACTCTGCTCTTTTGGTTTCATTTAGAAGAAAACCAGACTAATTTTTCTGCCAGTTGAAGGTAGTTAACCGCACTGCAGAAAGGTCGACTGTAATATAGCGACAAAAAATAGCAGCAACAACCTACAATATCGAACGCCTGAGGCTACAACGACAGCATTTGCAGTATCAGCAACAACAGCGTAAATGTAATAGCGTCGACGACAACGACGACGACAACAACAACAACAACAACAACACAGCAGCAGCAGCAGCAACAACAACAACAATGGAAACACAACATCGACGACTAGGTGAACGCGGCGCCGTCATTGTTTCTAAGATGGCGTTCCTATCCGTACGCGCGCATAGCGCAAGATCGAGCAAATTATAGCAAAAACAACTTTGGAACAACTGAACTGAGATGATGGTGACGTGAACGAAACACTGAATATGGAAAAAATTAATGACCGCGAAATTAAAGAAGAGTGACAGAGACACGACGAGAGGTGTGCCCTTTCTGATAGGCTGTTCCTAGCTTTGCCGAGGACGAATCGGGGCACAGGATCAAGAGCAAGCAAAAGGCTGATTGCACTGCCTCCTGTTTACGGCTACTGCGGGTGACTGGCGAGTCGGGTCAAGTACTACCTCTGAGAGGCGATAAGGAACGCCCACACAGGCTCGTCCTCAGCACTTTCGACGACTGTCTGTTCGTCCTTCCGTTTGTAAAGTCCTCGGTGCCTCTGTGCGGGTGGGCCCCCGGCGGTAAGTCTTCGAAGTTAAAGTGGACAGCAGACCAATGATCTGGACAAGGGCCTGTCATCAGCACTTCGTTTTCGCTGTTCTTGCCCTTGCTGAGTCGTTTTCTTCTACTTCTTCGTCTTCCTGTTCTTGTTTTTCAATCTTCTAGTTTTCCCTTCTTCCCCTCCAGGAGAAGAAGGTGAACAAAAAGAAAAAAGCTCCTCCAATACAAGGGTTCATGGAGGCGGATAGTAGCGCGTACGTCGGGATCCGTACCTCTAGCGTGTTGTGGTCTCTCCCGAAGCATCTGCAGCACCAGCCGCAGTAAATGCTAAGTGCTATTCTCTTGCGACATCGCACCACATTGTTGTTCGCGTACTGGAGGGAAGCATAGTGCCTATGGCCAATGTAAATGTTTGAAGCATGACCGTCCATGAGGTCCGAGTGACTCGCGCAATATTTTCGAGTTTGCAATTATAGCCATATGGCTCATCATCGTCATCATCATTATCATTATCGTCATCAGCAGCAACACCAGTAGCAAGTCGTTGGCAAGCGTTATTTCGAAAATTGCAACACTGACACAATCTGCGTCATGGAAGCGAGCCGGGATGGAAACGGAGACGAGAGAAAAGTCTGACCTGATTGAACTATTGCACGCGTTTGCCCTGAGAGCGAATGACTCAAGTGCCATCTGCAAGAGCCATGTCCCCGTGAGCGAGAACACCACTCGATTATGGACTCAACGCTCGTGCCAAAGCAAATTAGCAAATCTATGATGCGCCTGTTTTCCTTTGAGCTCTTCCCCTCTTAATATATATATATATATATATAAGCTAGGGCACCTGCAAATTCTTCTTTGTTTATCCGTGTCCCTCTCCATCGGCCTTGACTGGGGAAATGCACGATGCACGGGCTAAATAGAGTGCGTAGGTGTACGCTGGCGTTGACGGTGCTGACGTGCGGCGCTGTATCCTATCAGCATGTGCCCGTAGTCATTGTGCAGGCCGAATGCAGAAATGATGCCTGCGAGTTCTACCTTGTTCTCGTCATGTGCTTGGTCGCGTGCTCAGCTACAAAGGAAATAATTTCAACACAAGCAATTCTGCCGCGTCTGCGTCTTTCATAAGGGCCGAGATGTTAAGCACGCCGAATCTATGCTGATCCTTAATAGATTCGTCACTCATCGACATATTCTGTACTCCATGAACAGTTGAAGCTATTCCGGAAATTAAAGCTCTTTTTTCCTGGTTAACGTTAAGCCATCCTGAAGTTAGGTGGAAAGTCGCTGATCATTTTCAAATGTTTTCAATCCGCTTACAACCAAAGATTGTTAATACAATTCAGACAAGAAAATAAACACAATTAATAGAATTATGAAACATGACAATGGTTTATTGATCTTTTCTGGAATCTATTAGTAAGGGGAATTTTGTACCGAATACCTTGAGGTCGGCAGTGCACTCTGGACAGCGCTGGAATTATGTTGCGGGTGGGCATACTTAACTCGTTTTTGCATTTCATGCATCGACATAATGGCGAAGCATCACCGGATAAAGGTTCCAGACACCATTTTTGCGGTTATTTACCGCAGTTGGTTAATCTCATATTATGTTCAAGACCACGTTAAATGCGCACGGCGGTACTTTGGTAGGCCAAAACTTTGCGTGTCTGCGGTAGCTGCTTTTTTCAATATATCACCATTGTAAGCATGAAAATTTCAAACTCTGGACATACTAGCCAAATTTGCAATATGATTTCACATACTCACTTGCCTATACAGCCCGTAAAGCGATGCGTTATGCGAGCACCACGCTAACGGGACCTGAAAAACCCCGATTCTGCTTCAAAAATATGTAGATTTCATCAAACCTTACAGACAAGCTGCCGGGCCAGCTCAGAAAACCCATTGCTCGCCAAATCTTACTTGCTAAAATTCCGTTGTTATACAGTCCGCATGCTGCTAGTTATACGGTTTTGTTTCAAATATTTCAATTTCACTTGATCCCTATTGTACTAAAGAAAACAAAAATTGCAAAAAATAGTATCATTCTTTCTTTGCTTTTTGTGCTATTCAAAGCTTAGAACGGAATGCAGTTTAAGCACTGCCGAGCTCTTCTTTCGCGTTGTTCGGTCCACATCTCTCAATGAGTACGTGCCCGGTGCCCAGGTAAAATATTGACACAAGCGTAAAAGTAACAATACTTCGATGTGCAGAAAACAAAACAGGTGGCCACGATGGTTCTTTGTTACCTGTTAGCGACACAAACAAAGGCTCTCGAACAAGTCTGGCGGCAACGCAATTCAATCAACAATGGCTGGGAAACGTATCTCGCCTTTAGCGATGTCCTTCTTTCGACCGAGTGCATAAATCGTTGGCGGAAAACACCTGATACGAGTATTTTTGCTTTCTATGTCAGGTGCAACAACAACAACCGCAATGTCAACAAGAACATAAACAATAACAATGTCAGCATGAACATTAACAGCAACAACACCAATAAGAACAATAACAACAACAACCGCAATGTCAACAAAAACATAAACAATAACAATGCCAGCATGAACATGAACAACAACAACACCAATAAGAACAACAACACCATAACCATCAATAAGAACAACAACACCATAACCATCAATGAGAACAACAACGATTACATTAGACAGCCGAAAAAGTTTAAGTAGGCGCTCGACAAGCAGGGTGTTCAGTGCCCTACAATACCGAGATAGTCCTATTATACGATGACATCAGGAACAATATCAGCAACAACGACACCAATAAAATGCTAAACCTTGTCACAAGCTCTATCAGCTGTCCATCGGTCTGTTTGTTCGTCCGCCCGTTACATTCCGTTATCTAAGCCTTCGAGTTAGGCTTGTCCGTACGTGAGGCGGGAGGCGCGTACGTGTTTGAGCGTTGTACTCGACAGGCACAACGGGTTCGTCTTCTTCGTTGTTCTCCTTCTCTGCCCAACATGAACACTATAGCATCATAGATCTATCTTGTCTCACTTATTTAAAACATATCTGGCCGAGATAGATATATTGTGCCCCACAGGCTCACCGATTTGTTTTGTCTCACCGGCTCACTCAATTATATCTAGTCTCACATATCAATGCGTACATACATACATACATAGAGATATCTCTTGTCTACTATTCAAGCTTTCCTTAACCCTGAAGATCAACAACAACAAAAATAGCAACACTATAACGTCGCTGTCGTTACTGTCAACTGCGTTCGATAACGGACATACAAAACAAAAAATCTGCAAATTAAACGCGTGCACAAAGGCACGTGTGACATTATACGCAAATAACTGTTTCTTTTTGTTGTTAGTATACCATCTTCGTCAAATGTCCACGCTCTTTGATGCATGCAGCGAGGTAGGCAAGCTGCCAGCTCTCATTCTTATGCTACTCGAGTGCAGCTGTAGAAATATATATAGAGACAAAGAGATAGAAGAAAGAGAGAAGAAAATACATAACCGTGTATGGGAGTGCAGCTTTGACCAAAGATAGAGAGCGATATGGATATATATATAGAGGGGGGGGAGAGAAGAAGGAAATACATAATCTCGACGTCAGATAAAATACAGTAGCATATTATGGCGTCTAGAGCTGGAGAGTCTCCCCTCCTGTCGGTCCGGTACTGTGCGGTCAGAATGAAGAAACGTTGAAAACAATACTACTGAAGGGCTCTGGAGAGGGTGGAGGGCTGGATGGAAGATTCCCATCAAATCTATTTTCGGGCTGACTTTAGTCAGCCTTTAACGTCCACGGAATTGCTTCCACGTTGCTTCGTCAAACGGGCCCCATTATTACAAAACGCAACGGCAAGGATGGAACCCGTGCATCTATGTGCCTCCTCCGCAGGCGCACGCAAATTCACTATGACCGGTCTCGACGGAAGACCACCACCTAGGGCTGGCGCAACAGAAGACAAAAGCAGTCCTCTTGTGTGGTAAGAAACAAATGCGGTAAGTGATGGGATACGACTGAGAAGAAAAGAGGTGGCAAAACGAGGCGAGAGATGAAGGATTTGAAGCGTGATGCTAGACTAGTCTATATCGTTCATGCCTCACGTGAAATGTCGTTTTAAATGAGGGTTTAAGACCAAAACTAATAGGCAATAATAGGCCCGGGGGGGAGCACGAGAAAGCAGCGGTAGACGATCCGTGGTAAATTCTATGGTGTTAAATGTGTCGGGAGTCCGGGGAACGCGGTCGCACACAGTGAAGCCCGCATACGGCGACTGTTTCGGAGCACACGGAGATTACTAGCGATGCGTATCGCTCGAGTCAGACAAGACTGAAGCGACCAGAATTACAGCGAGTTCCTGTGTAGACTGACACCGTAGGACTTTACAATAAAGACACATGTTTGCGTCAGGCAACTGAGAAATAGACGATCGCCAAACGAAGCTTACGCTGGTGTGGACATAAACAACATGCTCTTCAGCAGGAATGGCAGGAGAGCCCAGAAAAGTCGCGAAATGAAGGAGAGAAGCTAAACGTACCGTACCTTACGACGAAGGGAGTACAGGTCAACCAGCAGTGCCAAAGTTTTTACCAGACTCCATTATTCCAGACATGTCTGGGCTATAAGGGACAAGGAGGGTAGTTAGTAGGTATTACATGGGGTTCTGAAATCCAGTGTGGAGTCCCATAAAACCTGCGTATTGGTTGTGCGTGCATAAAAGACATTTTTACCCCTTATGAAAAGAATAAAAAGACAAACGTATATATATATATATAATATATTGTACTGCGAGCATAACTAAGTAATATAATAATAGTAAAGACAATCATATTGTTAAAACTACATTGCAAATAATTTACTCTCTCTGTCTTTCTCTCTCTCTCTCTCTCTCTCTCTATATATATATATATATATATATATATATTTCGCTTCGATGTCAAGCATACGAACATTAAAGACCAGCAGCTATTTACGGTGAGTGGATTGTCTACTGTCGCGATGCCGGCCGACATGTGGAGCCCGTGCTGACTGCAGAGCCCAGCATTCTTGTCCAATGCTCGCAACCATTAATTGCAATTAGATTTGAAAGTCACTTATGTATAGCATGCCTAGCGTTACGGCTGTTGTTTTTTGTTGTTGTTGTTGTTGTCGTCGTTGGCTACGACGGCGGGCTTGCTGACGAGATCAACTACAACGGGAGAGCCAGCTATACAACCTGCCAACAGAGTTCTGATTTAATTTTGGACTTTTGCACAATTACTGACATGCTCAGAACGAACCGGATGATAAATAACAGTAATAGCTGCCTAATGCAATAATTGGCTGTTCGCTCATCTCGCTGATGGCATGGGTCATGTCGATGCGTTGTTATTTTCGTCGACCTGCGCTGTCGTGTGTAGTGTGCAGCAATATCTTAACACCGCTACAAGAAACAGAGAACAATGCAGAAGCCTCCTTCATTGGGCCGTTATTTTCCAATAAACGCGCATTGCATCTGCGTGCATGTATATATATATATATATATATATATATA
>QVRM01006745.1:0-200793 GCA_003439945.1 Dermanyssus gallinae
GTACTAACATGTGCCGCTGTGCAGTGGGCTACGTGATCGTTTGGCGCACGTTAGTATTAATATGAGCCTTTCCTTACTTTTTTCGGGCTGACCTCAGCCAACATTAATTAAAGTCACGGGAGCTTTGCATTGCTTTGTAAGAAGGACCTTATAACTACAAATGTGCAACGGTGGGGCTCGAACCGTGCAGCATCTATGTGTCCTCCGGTCGCGAGGCGCACGCGAATGCACACACCAGGCTACCGGACTCGACAAAATTAGCCTATCTGCCATAAGGCAGTATCACACTCATGAAACTTTATAACTGAGATAAGCAATATAAAATTTTGTCGACAAAGCATCGTTCGCTAGAGAAAACTGAACTTGGAGTCGTCCGTTTTTTGCATTGTACTATTTTGTTAAAAGTGCACTCACACTTGTTTAAACTTCTGGTTTTCTTTTGCAGGAATCGTTCCTTATGAAAAGTTGAGGAAAAATGCACGCGATGATGAGTCGTTTAATAAGATTCATGAGTTTATATACTGGCTAACTGGATATATAAAGATAAACTTTTTACGGTGCCTGGGAGAACGATGATATTTCATTTCGGAAAACTCAACTGTGTACTTCTCTGTATCAAATAAATAATGTGTATCTGTTAGGCCAACGCGAATTTCCACAAATGGATTAGTCAGCTACCTACAAGGACGTATAATATGTGCTTGTAGAATATGGACCCGAGCTTCCAAAATAAGCAGATAAACAGACAACATATATTTACTTGAGAAGTGAATATATTGCAAATTTCCTCAAATCTCAAACGTTTTGCCAAGTCTACAACACAATTGCATCTAAGTAATCGATTTGCGTCTGAAACGGCTTATCTGCCCACAGCCATGTTTTACAACAGCGCCAACTATCAGTGCTAGTTTTATGAGTAAAAAGAATTGAAACGCCATGGAGTTAACAATGTCAACACAAATCTCGATTTTGGTGTTTACAGAGGAAGTGACGATCTTTCGGAGGTAAACATTTACGGAAAAAATTTCAAACAATGGATATGTTATTCTAAAAGGATTCAACGAAACGTGAATATTTAGCTTAAAATCTAGCAAAGCGAAATACGCATAGATAGCACCCGGTGGAGAAAGCCAGAGCAACTGTGTCAATTTGACTTTAGGCGAGTGGGACAGTCAAATTTTGTAGAACTTTTACCAATAAACTATTGAGCCAGAGAACGAAGTTGGCTATCACCAGAGTAAACATACGAACATGTTTACAATAGCTCATGTTTGCTCTGGATACACCTTGGATACAAACATACCGTTTGGAATACGGCCTAGGAAGCTCTCACGTAAACGTTCCCGAGTTCTTCTAAAATGAGGGAAAATGCATGTATGTATACTCGACACCTACTCGGGGTAATACTGTGGGGCTCATGACCAATGTTCTTGATCTCTTAGAAAAAAAACGTCCGTTAGAAAACCACGCAAGAATAGTTCATTCGCTGTCTGATTTTCAAATATACCTGCAAACTAATGCCACCTCGTACATCTTCTAAACTCAAATATTCTTTAAATTGATTTGCAGAACATTATTTGCAACTTGCATAGGCACATGACGTTCATGTATTGACTAACGCTTGGATAAGCTTTTTTAGAGTCTTTCTAATACATCATTTAAGTACAGGATTTAGAAATTCAACAGCCTCTATAGTTGTGGGCTTGCTTTGTAAACATGTAATTACTTCTAGGCTTTTTACAGGCCACACACGCACTCAGCACAGATGAATAAAATTATTGGTAAGTGTCGAAAACGTGTAAATATTTTGCCGCTTTTGAGGTTTTCAACTCTGGATTCGCAAAATGCATGTTCTAAGGCACCTTTAAGCATTGAAAATATACATTTTCTCAAATACTCAGTTCGTAAAACAGACTTTAAGATTAACTCTGGTCCGCCAAGCTAACAAATAGTTATGTCCGCATTGGTCATATCATTCATGATCAGGTCACCGTTCAGATTTTAGTCAGTTCAGAGACATTGGTTGTAATGGAGAATCAAGCTTCGGGGATAACGAGATGCGTTCAAAGGAAACACGAATTAAGCGCGGCCGTCTGCTTTTCTGATTGATTGACTGATCATTTACCTCCAAGTACGTTTTTCGATGCAACATTCAGTGTCGACGCTCTGAACGTAGCTTCACTAAACCAAAAATGTAACGCGGTCGATCGAAGTCCCTGCTCAGATTTCGCCTTTAAATGATTCCCCTCAGCACGAAAACGGCCATTTTAAAGGCCATCGGGGGTTTCTCGGTCTGATCGAAAGCCTTTTTTTTAACAACAGGAGGAAATATACTTTTCCGCACGCTGTCCAGGGCTACACGCCGGCTGGCAGCTTGATGACTACAAAGGTCTTTGTATTAACTGCGCAAAACCTCATACCTCCTGTTCCCCTCCATAACCGGGTCCAATAGGTGAAACTATTACTGCTCACAGCTATGAGAAGGTCTCTAGTAGTGTTGTAACCGTTGTTATACCGTTGTTATAACAACATGACTGTTCTATTAAAATTTTATTATTTATGCTTTCTTGCAAACTCTAGGCCTTCATAAAGCTCCTGTGAGGGCGCCATACGGTAGATCGGATCCGCTGAGACCACATCCACAAGGATGTAGAGAGCTTCGCCAACCGCGTCGTCAATATGGCGCGCCGTATACTGCTTTGTTATTCCCATCATTGGTCCAGTTATTACGGAGGCAAGTTTGTTTCACAGCGCAGAGACTCAACATACGTGCGACAAGATTCTTTAGATCTTAATATATCCGAGTGAGCCATAACTGCCTTGACAGAACAACCTGGTTTACCTTGTTGAATGGAATCCTGCTCACGTTTCCTTTCCTCCATCATCTGAATAGGGGCGTCGTCATGATCAAAGAGAAGATGCGACCAAAGGGGGTCCCGTGGGAGCGGTAAGTCAGATTAGCGCTGCAGGTTTGCTGACCGTCTTATATCCTGATGATTCTCAGCGCAGCCACTATCAGTGGTCCCGCAAGATATCTCTGTAATTTGGGGGGATAGCGGTCACGTGCCGCATCCACACGGTTGTTGAACCAGACCGTGCCACTGATCTCCTACCTTAAGGAACAATTGTTTATTTTTCGTTAGAACCCCGTGGTTGTTCAGGAGGAGCAGCGCGATCTCATTAATACATTAAGTGCTTAGCGGTGGCGATCTTGACAGACGCAGTTCCTGGCAGGCCGCGATTGAGGTAGACGCCAGGATACGCACCGTGCTCAAGATCTCTATCTAATGTGGCAATCTAAGTCTAATGTGGTGGCTGTGCCTCCGGCCTATAGACAAAATGACCTCACTGTGAGGGGACCATCTCAGCCGGCCTCATGCATCCAGTCCTTGACCACTTTCAGCACTTTCGCGCTTGTACCGTGGGTGCCAGGTTGTTTGCGTAGGCTAATAGCTCCGATCCTCAGGGAATATCCAAAAAATAAAGGACTCAGCGTATGCCAGATAGATCCCTGCGGCACTACGCCCGTCATCGCAAATTACTACATTACTGCACCAATCGGTCTTCCAAATCTTCGGAGCCCATTCGGACCGGCACGATCGAAAAATGCCTGGCGTTGACTAGTAGGAGACTACTATATGTTACCACTTCTACGTAATTTCGCCAGGTCATACCGTGCTCATTTTGGCTTTATTGGGCTTTCTCCAAAATTGAAATGTACCAGCAGAACAACAGTGTCCGCTTGTGGACTTAGTCCGACGTAAGTCTTGTTACCTTCGTAATAACAATGTAGGAAGACTTAGCTAAGACTTAGCTATGAAAAAACATAAACCGAACGATGCGCTGATATAGTACTGGGAATCATTTTGTTCATGATGCTATATAGTTTCTCAATTCAAATATACATTATGCAGCAATACCGATCGGTGATGTAATAAAATGTTATTGCTAATTAATGTTGTCCAAAGGTCCGAAGCTTTGAGAGAAGTATGGAGTATTCGGTGTGTATTGTGTTATTTAGCTATGTAGACCAACATGGTGTATAGGTCAGCTTGCATAGCTACACATGTTTAACCGCGACGTCTACCTTTAAGTTGTCTTTGATTTAAAGCGTCGAAATGCATGAAGTATACAGTGTCGAGTATATGTGCCCTACATGCATATTGTAATATACGAAAAATAAACTCTTATATACAGTGTCGAGCGTCGCTAAGCTCGTTCATTCTTATGTTTAGCAGTGTATGCAGCGTTAGTGGTCTCTACCGATTCGTCGTGTAATAGTTTAATTGCGGTGGCAATTGCGGTATGCAGTCTCGATTATAAGGCCTTCATTCGGAGACAGAGGCCCCATTTCGTCTGCTCTCCGAATCCATCTTCTGCTTTATTACACTTAAACAGTATAAGTACTGCAATTATACTTAGTAAGCCGTGTGTTGGGGTTAAAAATGTAAATGTGAATTATACAAATATGGGGTTACAATCCACTGTTTTAGAGCCGTTTGCTATTAGCTGACCCCTGTCATCATTAAGTTGAACCTAACAGGATCGTCTTAATGCCCAAATGCAAAAAAAAGAAGAAAATAATAATGGAGCATCTAGTTTGAAGTTGTAGCGATCTTTGCTCTATCCTCCTTGAGTCATAGGAAAGCGTGACAAGCGACAGAAATGATGGAGTGAAAAGTAAACGACGAGGTGCCTTCGCGTGGAGTTGCTGAACAATGTTTCTGTAAAATTATTGTATGGTCACCGGCAGGGTGTTCCACGTGAAGTGACAAAAGTTTAAGAAAAATTACATATGTTTTAAGAGCAATATTTCAGATTTAAGCCTCAAGCTCGAAGCGAGACGATGTAATTATACGGCAGGAACAAGGTGCATTTCTCAGTAAGAGATGTAGATTTCAAGGTACATTTCCCAACAATGTATTGTGATGCTAGTAGAGGGATAATCTCAGCGCGTAGATAAGAGTCGACCTACACGCTATAAGCCTATGGATACTTAGCATAAGGATATCATGAAGCATTTTTGGTAGATACTTAGATTTCACCATTTACCTAGGCGCATACACAGCCAAATATCAACTTGTGTCAATTCTCGAAATGTAACTGACTGATTAAACTCAACTGTTTTGGAGCAAGTTTAGACATTCTGAAGGTGACAAATTGCAAACTTTTCAAGAGTATTTCGTATGCAGTGCAGGGTAGCAACAGAAGATGCACCTAAGAGGACTATCCTCGGTGACAACATACTATTTACGCGTTTGTCCTGCCTGTGCAAGTGTAACGTGCCCGCGTGCACTGATGACATAGCGTGCGTATGGTCGAACGACGTACCGTAAGCCGATGAAGTAAAGACCCCGATCTCCACACGCGCATTGGCAATGCAGGGCGCAACAGTCGCAACAGGATCACAAGCAAGATGCCGCCTTCAATGCCCGCAGTACAGTAAACACCGATTAGCAATAGGACACACGGGCAGCATTCTTACTACAAGCCAAGGACACTTCTATGCCTCCTCGCATTCCCTTAGACAAGGACGTAGTAGGACCTCAGCAAATAAGACCTATGACCTAGGCATCAAATGGTAAATGGCCGGTAGTGAATGGCCGACTGCAAATACCTGTTTGTATGAGTATTCTCTTAAGCGCCCTCAGTGAGAATCGGGCGGTCAGCCTAAGATCTTTTCCCTTCTTCTAGGCTAATCCCTACACAAGATAAAAGCCGACTTGATTGGTATGAAGACTTGGTGATATGTAGCCTTTGCCACAAGTTGGTCAATATTTTGCAATAAATATCCCTATGGTAGCAAGATTAGCTGCCAGTTCGTTGAGTCATCTGTTTTGTGGGCGACTTGGATAGGTTATATCAAGATGCTTTGTCGAAGGGTTAGTGTTAAGCGGGTAAAATGTGGGTGAACGGCAAACATAATAACCGGTATGCACTACACTGCGAAGGAAAATTAGTTAACTAATGCGGTATGCTCATATTTTATGAGGTTTTTATTAACAAATCCTTGAGTGCTTCGTGAAAGGGATTTAAGTATAGGTCTGCGCAAGGTGTAGCAGAGCCGTCCATAGGATATGTCATTCCTAGCTTGCAAACATGGACACGGCCGTTAACGTAATATAGCGTTAAGGTGTAAAGTGCGCGTTTGCCCCAGTTAATCGACATACGAGTGTGCAATGCTCCTCTATGCGTAGTTGGATAACGATCGTGTTTATGGTTTCCCTACTTCAAAAGGATGCCCTTATTTGTCGTGTCCCTTTATAGTCTTGTCAGTACACGCACATATACACACTCATCAACGTCAGAACGTCTAATTGGCGGCTTACTCAACTAAGTAAACTTTACCATATATTGTGTAGCCAAATGTTTGCCTAGCGAACTCGGTAGTTAGCCTAGATGAGAAATGTTTACACCCTAATGAGGAAATCACAACACTAGACAGATAGTACGTTAGGCATATTTCAACATCCTATGGTACGCCAATAACGTTGTTTCATAATTTCATACTCTCTGAAATGGCTAAATGAGCCGGGCGCACTGAGCGTTTAGGCTTATTCTGTCGACCAAAAACTGTTTTCATTTCCGGTCAGCCTTCTCATTTGCCTAATTAAAGAAATTCCGCGGACATTTGCCCTGGGTGCATGCTGGGCAAGGGAACATAGTAAAGTTCCGCCCACATGTGTGCGCTTGCATGCATAATCGATAACTTATACGTCTACTATATGTTCTGTGTTAAAAATTAATATCTAATAGACAAGCATAAATTGGTCCACGACGGCTTCTCTGTCCACGGACTGTGGCACGGTCAGCGAGCATGCAAATCTATATAATATATATATATATAGAGATAGAGATATATATATAGATAGAGAGATAGAGAGAGAGGAGAGATAGAGAAGAGAGAGAGAGAGAGAGAGAGAGAGAGAGATAGAGAGAGAGAGAGGTGATGTGATAGATTATAGGGAGGGAGATAGATGTAGAGGGAGATGGATTGATATTTATATTATGAGTAGAGATAGGTATAGATATTAGATATATTATGATAGGGATATTATATTTATAGATTTATATTTATATGATATTTATGATATTTATATATTATATTATATTTATATTTATAGTTATATTATATTTATATTTATATTTAATTGATTTTATTTATATTTATATTTATATTTATATTTATATTTATATTTATATAGGCAGGCGCGGGCATTAGCCTTTTCTGCAAAATGTCCTGAATTGTTACAAATTGTTTGAATAGTGTAATATTGAAAATTTTAATTAGGAATTACAGAATTTAAATAAATTTACCGTCCAGAGAAGACGGCCCTATTAAAAAAAATAGTTATACATATATATATATATATATATATATATATATATATATAATATATATATATATAAGTGTGAGTTTGCATGTAAAATCGGTAAAGTCCGCCAAATGTGGTTTTCTTTTAGCACATACATTTGCTGCGGTTTGTTAATTTAAGAATATTATACGTACATGCATAAATCAGTATGCCCTCTCTGCCCACGAGACCATACAGCGGTCACAGCAAACATGCATCTTGGCATGCAGCTCCGCGTTTTGTTCAGCCAATATAAACCTTACGTACCCTTACGACAACACATGTGCATATATAATATATATATATATATATATATATATATATATATATATATATATATATAATATATATATATATATAAGTCTCCTATATTGCATATAAGGAGAAAAGGTGAAGTTAAACTGAGCGGTTTTCGGGAGTCGAAATCGGATTCCCTTGAGGTCGGATTCTCTTTCAAGAAGCGCTCTTCCTACCTTGCTTCACCTAAGAATTCCTGGTCCTGCAGACGGAGAGTCAGCATGATGGCCGATATCCAAGCTTTCTAGTCGACTGAAGATTCACAGGAGAGGACCGTTACTGCTGCTACAACGGTATTCGGCCTGCCCAACGGCACGACGATTTATATCGACCGATTTGCTACAATGAAGGACAACACTGACTGAAGCGCCAGATCACCATAAAAAAATAATAAGAGACAAAACACATTAATGCAAGTATCTTGTACATCATGTTAAGCATGATATAATTTATGTAAAAAATGACAAATTGGGCTCATCACGGGTCATTGTGCATCATGAGTGCCGGACGGCGTACCAGGCATGCTGGCATTAACGAGACTTCTGGCCGAGCGCTTCGACCATGCGGATTCCCTACATTCTAGAGCTCCAGGGCATTTCCGCCAACGTTACATTTTCTCTATTAGAAACGTCATATTTTGCCACAAAGTGCTGCAGAACGTATTCGCTTTCCGTTGCTCCACACTCGAATTTAAAACAAGGACATATAACTCAAATCTGTTCACTCGCACACGGCGGCGTAAGCACTACTATCCAAGTGTTCACGTGGGCGAAAAGCGGTTTTTACTGCATCGAGTCTGATTGCTAATCGTTTTTCTATGCGTGCATGACATTCGTGCTTGACCCACAAACGTCAGTCCTAACATTTAGTTTAGTAGGCGGTCGAGGCATATTCGTACTCAGGTCGAATATCTCCACGATCAAGAAGTGCGTGGGCGCAGCTATTTGCTAAACTTGCCTGATCACGTTGAACAAACACATCGCGGGCTGCTACGCTTCTACCATGACTGTGTCGAACAAACATCTTCAAGCCGCAGAACATTGAATTGATATCATGGCGACTCGGCCGGCCCTTGTCCAGATGAGCTAACGGCCAACCTGCTACTGCAATGCTCGACCACGTAGACTGACGGAAAACGACGAACACAGGCAAGCTCTATCAGGACACTGCCCAAGTCATCTTGGAGTGTAAAGGCTCTAGCTAAACTTTACGTATATATATATATATATATATATATATATACAAGTTTATTTCACCAGAAATTGGTAGATGCTACCCAACATTCATATCGGCTAATAACATCTTTCACTACTGCGTGCATTGGACCAGCTTCTTGCATTCCTTCCTGCAGCTTCTTCCTTGCATTGCAGTATGTGGTATCGGTCGATATTACATGTGCCACAATATTCACATACACAGTCTTCAATTTCAAAACAGTACCCTTTTAGGCATATATATTGGTGATATATTTATATATATATATTTATATATATATATATATATGCACATTTTATCGTTTAATTTATATACGTAACTTTGTATGTCGTGTATATTAGGTTTATCGAGCAGTAGAATCTCTACAGGCAAATCTATAACTAGATGGACTGAGTCTTGTAAGATCTTTGCGTACGCCGGAGATAAACGTCTGCGACAGTTGAGACGAAGCGATGTTGCTGTATGTTTGGGGGCCGCTGAGGCATGATATGCATCTTGTCGTCCCATTGATTGCTATGACACACGACAACCTGGTGCGTCTAAGCGTCACTGGCCCCACTCACTTAAGGACGCGCAAAGGTGATAAAGTGGACAAGTGCACGTGGACGATAGCGACATTAGCACCTACCTAGTTTGACTCGTGTAACAACGCACGGAGCCGCCATATTGGTCGCTGCGTGCGACTTCACGGCGCAAGATATCTAAAAAAGATTCCTTTTGGGGCTGACTCTCAGCCAAGATTTAACGTTGGCCACGGGACTGCTTTTCGCATTGCTTCATAGACAGACCACCCCCATAAATACAAATGTGGGGCAACGGTGGGACTCGAACCCGCGCACCTACCTATGTGACTCCCCCAGTCGCGAGTCGCAGACTTAAGCAAGCCACCACGCCACTTGGCTCGACACGCACAAGTATGTCACCGCGCCCAACTAAGTGCTAAAAATACTAAAAATACATTTGCTCGCATCTATTCGTATGGCTTAGTTGGCACATGCTCAGCTCTCCCAAACAGCAACCTATAGAGTTTCAAGCATATATGTAGTAAAGCGAGTGTCCAAACGTACGAGCAATCTCAGGCTAAAGAAAAGCACACACTTGGAACGACTGAGGTTCGTAAGAAAAGTGATCACGAGATGGCGTGTGTTCCTCCGCGTGAAATCAACACTTACGAGAGGGTGGGCTGGACTCGAAGTCGATTGTGTGTTACAATCGGCCGTGTGTTGCAATTGGTGGTCATGCACGGCTTTTTCTTATTAAGGTTTTGGTGCGTCCTGCTGGTGTCTCTCAATACCTTCTCCATTTGATGAACATTTAGAATATTATTAACGGCATATAGGTCGTTCAGTTCGCCACACCGATTCTCAATTGTGACAAAATAATAATGTATAAATTCAATTAATTATGTTTATTTCACTCAGATTAAGTATAATATACAGTTCAAAGTTGTTTCTTCATAATGCTCTATCTTGTTCACGCTTCCGGCAAGAGAAGTCGTGCAAGAATTTTTGGCTCAGCGCTGTGCATTCCACTGCATGATTCATGTATAAATAAATAAAAGCAAACATCAACGACCTCTCTCTCTCTCTCTTGTGGTTTGCCAAACCACAACTTTCCGTATGCAAGATTTTTGATGAAACCTCAGCTCTTTAGTTTTGCGGGCTAAGTCGCTACTTAACCCGCAGACTCTGTTTAGAAATCAATTCGACGACACGTTTTTTCTCGCTGCAACAACAGTGACAACAGTAGCAACAAGCAACAGCATACCACGTGCAGTGATATACGCTAACAGTCGACCACGGTGGACTGTTACGTAATCTATCATATATATCGTACCGCAGTTCGGCGTCCATTAGAGGCAATCTTTGTAGGGATCTTTGCAATTTTGAAAAAAACGTTACTAATTTAGAGCGAAGGCTTATCATGACGTCAGCGTCAGCATCGAAGAAGAACTGCGAACGGCTACGACTTCATCAAGTCGCAAGTTGGCTCCGGATTCAGAAGCGTGTCGGTGTTTATTATTATTATTACTACGTGTTGTGGTCTTGTTTTTGCCTCTGACACTAGACAGGACAAGACGGCGTCTTCATCACATCATCAGGCCACATCACCCTTGCCCGTCGCCCGGGTTACGGGGACGGCTGTAGCGGGCGCAGTTGCTCTCGGCGTAGACCTCCGCTATCGCGGCAGACTTTTGTTGTTCGGACAGATTGGGCGTTCACAGGCGAGCCGTTGATGCCGGGAGGAGCCTCAACACAGGAACACAGGGCCCCAGCAACGCAGTGCAAGGCCAGAGCCGGCAAAGCAACCCAAGCCAAGTGTGCGCACGGTAAAGATCACTTTGAGTCGGCGATAGCGCTCCATCGCAATCTAATTAATGTCGACTAATTAATGTCGACTGTTCGTCGCTGCTGCTTCTGCGGCTGTCGCTGCCGCCACGCCGCTGTAGACGATGACGACGAAGACGTCGCCGCGACCGGTTCCAACGCTTACCATTCCCGTTAATAGTCGGCCCCCTTCCGCCCAAACTTTTTGTCGTCATTTGCATTGTAGTTTGTTGGTGTCGTTCTTGTCGATCTCACGCTCCGCCTACTCCTACTTATGGCCCTTGTCGTGGCTGCTGGGAATCGTTGCTTTGCCACACCATGGTAGCACGCCACCGTCAACCCAATGTGTGCTTGTTGTTGTTGTTGTTGTTGTTGTTGTTGTTGTTGTTGTTGTTGTTGTTGTTGTTGTTGTTGCTGCTGTTGTTGTTGTTGTTGTTGTTGTTGTTGTTGTTGCTGTTGTTGTTGTTGTTGCTGCTTGCTGCTGCTGCTGCTGTTGCTGTTGTTGTCGTTGTTGCACACAACAATGCAATGTGGACACGCAAGTAGACTGGCTATCTATAGCAAGCGTATTGGCACACATTGTTCGCACTGAATTACTGTTCTGTCGGCAGAGATGGCTGTCAAGCACCACGAAGTGAAGTGCGCGGCACTAAAGCAGCAGAAATCCGCAATTGTTCTCCTACCTCTGTCGGCGGAAAGGTGAAGACAGATCAACGAACGACTATAGGGTACAACAACACTGTACATCAAGTGTGTATTAGACTTAATTTAAGTGAAATAAACATAAGTTCATGGGTATCATGGTTCTCAAGTTCATGGGCTAATGGTTCAATAAATTTAGTTTATAGACCATCAACGTCACGCTTTGCTGTGTTGCTACTTGTGTACCGAGCTAATTTACTATTAGCACAAAGTCGGCTACGAATATTATCTTATCTGCCATGTATTGTTGTTATCATCATCTCGACTGGTGGTGGCCTACTAATCAGATAACGGTGTGACTCCGTGTCAATTTGCACCATGATATTGGTCTGTGTCAGAACGAAACGTTCGCTGCTAACTCCTAACACACGATAGTCGTCACGATTTCGAGCAGTCAAGAATGCCTTTAGAGCAGGTCGAACTAAGAGCGTGTAGTTCGGTCCTAATAGTACCGTGAAGAGAAAACAGCAGGCACAATAAAACAGGGTGCGTGCATACTTGTAGACCCAAAGGCAACCAACGCACTGAGCATTTAAGTGAGATATTAAGCATGCGTTATATTTTGGATCGCACGGTTAAAATAGACGTAGAATAGTAATGATGCTTATAATATGAATAAGAACAACGCTGATTTAGCAGTCTTTATTTTTATTATTCGTTTATATATATATATATATATATATATATATATATATATATATATATATATATATATGGTGCAAACACGACAGAAAATAGTAAATCACTGCCAGGTCTTGTTAGTCATGAAAATAGCTTCTCCCCTCTTAACGAGTTCTTGTCAGTGATCACTTAACATTTTGATCCTCCTTTGTAAAGGTTTCCGATTCGAAAGTAGAAGAAACGCTGCTTTGGATCGTACATTACCGCCAAGTTATTTTTAGCTGATTTCAAACAATTGGAATAACTCGTAGTCTGCCGTTGTAGGGTCTGGAAGATATGGTAGATACTTATAAAGTTCCTACATGGATAAGCTGTATAAGCGCGCGTGCGGCCCTGCTAAGAGAGGACTCCTTGCCTACTGATGAGTTCTATCAGCATCCGGGTCCAATCTTGAATGAATTTGCATGAATTAGTAGCATAAGGAATCGTCTTGGTAGTTGCCAGAACTATTACATTTCACATGAGTATTCTTCTGCTTATGGTTACTTCAAAGAGACAGCGTTATCGTAGCAAACTAAAACGATCTAGAAACAAAGTTTTCGGAAATATATAAATACAATACACTTTTCTTGAAAAAAAAATCGTGGAAGCCGACAGAAATAATTTTTAAACACGATCTTGGACTTGCTATAGTAGAGATTCTCGTGACAGACTGGTGACAGGATTAGGGTTATTATCGTTTGATTGCTAGAATGCTTTTCTTATATGAGGTACTAAGGATGTTTGATGTAAATACGTTACGAACAGCCGCCGTGACTAGTATGGGACTTAAAAATTCACGAAAACTTCCCCAAACCCCAAAATAATTAAATTGTGTCGTGCAATTCAAAACGAAAATTGTGTCGTGCAATCCAAAACGAAAATTCTGTCGTTCAATCCAAAAAGTGTAACATTTCCAATACAGATATTGTTTTGTCTTGCGATAATGCTCGTCCATAACTGGCAAAATAGGTGGCAGATCTCATTACGAATGGAATCCATAGGCTGGTACAACATTATAATTGCCTTTGTATAGATGAAATTACTACACTGGCTTCTCTAGACTTTCATGTAGAAATTCGAGTATTGCGAAAAATTGTTTTATTAAATATCGAAATGGTACTTACCTAACAAGCCTTATATTTATGGTCTGTGTGCAATCTAACATAGTAAAATACCGGCAGATCTACTAAGTCGTACATAAATATTTCCCTCCTAGCAAGCTCTTGCCAACGATAACTTGTCCTTTTGGTTCTTACTGTACTAGTAGGTATACGATCCTAAAGGGGAAGGGCCCTAATCTGTATTGTGAATATCTTAAAACGACTGTCCACGTACTAAAGATGTCCTTACGTGAGCGCTGTGAGCTCGTGGTTAGACGGATTACGGAGTGTCGGTCCTGGACTCGGATTGCGCTCGTTGTTTTAGCTCTATTTCTTACCTCCACTTTATATTAAGAAAACTGTGGATGGAAAAGAGGCTAGCGAGCCAGTGGGATATACTAAATAAGCAAGCAGAAACCCCACATATTGCAATTGCAATTATGACAACCTGTTTCATCTACCGGACGACAGGCGTTCAAGAAGCTGTTCAGTGCACGTCATACAGAAATTGGTTTTATAGATTCTGCAGTCAGCAATCATCTTCGATGTCTCCGCCCTAGGCATGTCTTATTTGTAGGTTTGGGGTGACTAAAATACTATTATGGATTCTTAAGGAGTGATTTACCAGGGCATGAACTTGATCTCCAGTGGGCCTTGTTGTACTGAGTTTCCAAGCAGCCTCGACATGACATGTGGGCACGTCCAGGCTATCACAGGGGTCTAGCTACATCTTCTCCATTTCCGCCCGTGGCTCTGCACCTTGACATGCTTTTGCCTGGTTACTGTCTTCTGGTACCGCCTGTCGCGGGGTCCTGGCTACCCCATTGCCCCTCGCTATGCTCCTCTTCCTGACTGTGGCTGACGGGGCTTAGACGCTGCCAAGTGTGTCCCTAACCTTATAAATCCATTCATGTAATCCCGGCCCTTTCGCCATTTCGGCTGACGTGACCAGATGCCTGACGATTGACTACGGTGGTGAGCGGTGTCGCTTGCCGCGCTGCCAATCCCTATCTTATATGACTGGAACTAACCGTGTCCTGTCAGTATACATCAAGTAAACGCTTTTTTTAGACTTTCTGTAAGGCTAATGCCCATGTACGGTTTCTCGTGTTATGGCTGATTTTAAATCTACTCCGGAATTTACCCTGTCTAAATTGGAAATCATGCAAACCAATTTAAGAGCGGCTGGGGTTCGAACCCAGTCCTCCCGGATGCAAGGCAAAGGCTTTGCCACTCAGCCATCTTGCTCGGTTAGCTTAGAAGCACGAAGGACCGGGTCTTGAGGCTCTTTGTTTTTTCCCAAATCAAACTATGTATACACAAGGACTTCCCTTTACTTTACTTTCTTGTCGATGCGGTGTACATTCACGTTCTCTACGGTGCCGAGCAAGCAGATAGCACGATAAGCTCTTGGAATCAGGCCATTCCGAAACTTCAAGCCAAGTCTGTCCGCTTCTACCGGAAAGGAAAGCAGTATCTGCTTGACTATCAGCTATAGGTACTCCCAATATCAAGGTACCCAAATATCAGTATACTCTCTAGTGGGACGACGAAACGACGCGCATGAGCGCAGGCCTGTGGCTTGGTCTTAGTCGTGCCCCACCGATGTCGTTGTGCTGAAATTGTGGACACGTCTGCCTATCAAAGGAAAACCTGGACTCCCAGGGACAACCTGGACGGTTAGCAACGACCAAGGCTGCCGCAGGAAGAGTTACGGATACGTTCTTTCGTCAGCACAATCTGGAGCACTGCAGGAAAGCGTTGGGCACAGGGTCTAGAGTACAGACCCCCACAGAGTGTTTAATCAAACTTGCAAACGTTTTTTCAATTTGAAAAAAAATGTCGGTAGTGTGTCGTTAGTTACGAAATCCAAGCTACGTGGGACAAGCTCACAACTGCACAGCTCTGTCAGCTCGATGCCAGCCTTTGAATCGAGCCCTCGCTCTTCTAATAAACCAGTTAAACTAAATTTGGAAGTACCCTTTGCGCTCGTGCCGTCACCTAATGACCCATAATAGCGTGCACGGATTCCATTATCTGCTTTGCTGTGCAGGATTTCACAACGCAGACGTAGTACGTCAGCTCTCCGAAAAAAAAACTTTTTTTTACCAGCCTTAGCTCACAATTTTCAACATTGTGCAGGAACTCAATCGAGAAATTGATTCCTCATTTACTTTTTATAAAGTTATATGATGGTTTTCAATCAACACCGCATGACACACACTGCTTCATTAAACAAGCCTCTCTCAATGAGTGCAATACTTGTTTAGTTTATTTCTATAAGCTATGTATATGCGCCAATCATCGTAACTGCGATCAACATGACAAACCCTACTTAATGTTTGATATACTTTTTTGGCGAACCCTAGTGTCTATGATTTCCTAGGTATATGCCTATATACTTTTTTACAATTTGTTCTACTTATTTGTCATGGTCCGTGTCGCACTAATCAGATAATTTGCTCATTTATTAGCATCCGCTATTTGGAAACATTCTGCAAAAGCTTATTTGCTATTTCCACATATAAATACATTGTTTTTATTTTTTACTAACTGAAAGCCTTTAAACAGTTTTTAGTTCTCAACTTTAAAACAATTGGTGCATAAACTTGCGGAGCAATCGTTACGTAGGGGTGATTCAAGGTCGTGAAATCTGTTATCAATCAAAATCCCAGGTTCTAACCGAGTTTACTTTTTATATGTTTAATTTACTTGTTTTATTTTGAATGGTTTATTTTATTAATTTATTTAGTGGCGATGTTTCGCTCGCTACCAAAGGACCCCGATAAGCGCGGACGCGTGCCCCTCATCACCGAAGAGAAAGACGGCGGGCCCCGATTAACGGTCCCCCCTGACAGCCTTTCCGACGTTGCGGAACTGACAAGAGAGCTCTGCGCTTGCGTCAGCGGACGCAAAAGTCTAGATACGGCCGTGAAGATCGTGGCGGAGCAACTCCGGGCGGCTGTAAAGATGGCCCAAATGGCACTTAACAGGCCCGATTGAGCGGACGCAGGCACCCAAACGGAACGACTCGGGATGCCAATCCACCCCAGAAAGCTTTGTCCTGGAAAGGCAGGACGAAAAGATCCATAAAAAGTGTGACACTAAAGTGGATCTCAAATGCCTCCTCTCAGAAGACTGGCCATCAGCTGCCTACCCGAGGGTGACAACCCTCGGAGCCAGTCCCCTACGGGTGCTTGTGGCCAGAGAGGGGGACGCCTCCGACAGTGTCACTTGGAGGAACATGACCTGCCAGTTCCAGTGCATTGCCGGGGAGGCGGGAACAAGACAGGCGTGGTCCTGTCTCGCCGAATAGAAAAGTCGAGAGACGATGGGGAGCTGACTACCAGGACGCTGGTGGCACTCCGGCTTCCTAAAGACGTGACGCTGCTCTAGCACAAGAATATCCTGGAGCAAACAGTAACAAAGGCAAAGACTTACGCAGAAACCATTAGGTATCTTGGGGCCAAGGTAGACCCTGGCTCCTACAAGGTATTGTTCAAACGGACACAACACCTCCCCAGCGGGGACGTGAGACTCGTAATGACCGAGACGGCGTCAGGGGGAGGGGGGAGGGGGGCAGCGTATACCTTAGTGCCCTACAGTCGGCCGGGGAGGGAGAGGCGAGCCTCGGCCGGTCCTCCCTCAAACGTCTGATTTTCAGGTATATCATGGAGGGGACAGCGACAAAAGAAGTCGAAAAGGCGCTCCGCAGACGAAATCAATTCGACGGGCCGCTAATGGTGGACCCACTCTCGAAGGGGGCTACCGGAAGATGGTTGACGCTCGTCCGTCTGGCGCTGCTCGATGCCCGCTGAGCGCTTGAGTTGAAGCTGGTCCAACTGGGATAGCTATTCTGCCCCATTGTGAAATGGCTCATCGTCCCCACGTGCCAGCGAGTGGCGCACATAACCACTTTGCGCACATTTGAAGCGGCGACCTCCAGGCGCTGCCACAAATGTGGTGTACTGGGGCACCTGTCGAGGGAACGCACCCAAAATACCAAGTGCTAGAACTGCGGCGAGAAGAAGCACTCGGCCAATGCCGCTGCTTGCACTGCGTACAGAGCCCAATTTGCAGAGCTTCGCCGCGGCGGCAACCAGCCTGGCAACCGAGGCAGGCTGCCGCCCCCCTCGACAGGCCTGCGCCCGACCTAAGTACGGTGCCCCCAACATCCGGAGACCACTCCAGAAGCGCTCAGGACCAGAACATGTTCACCCTGGTAGTTCAAAGGAGTCGAAAGAGAAGCTAGTTATCTCCCCCCATAGACTCCCGGTCCACAAAGCAGTAAAATACGAGCAAATCTTAAACAACTTATATGACAACTTTTTAAAGCACTACAGTTACACTGCAACCAGAGCATGGGTGCCCGCAACATGCTCTAGGAAATCATTCTCAGCGAGCTATTTCTCAGCGAGCCCAACGTCCGAAAAACTGCATCAAGAACCATTTTACAGAAGCAAACAATTTGACAAGCATTGTAGTCGACCATCATTGTCGCCTCCGGGTTTCCGGACACGGTAGCCGATGCGGTTTTATTTAGGTGAACCTAATTGGCGTACTGCAGTCCCAACGCCCCTCTCACCTCAAGACTTTCATAGGTTTTAGACAATTTGACAGAGTATTTTAACCAAGACGACGCGTCACTTTTAGCCTTAACCGGATATTTTAGCGCAGCTTCCACTACATGGGGCTCTACCACTACTAATCGAAGAGGCCACGCCGTCCTCGAGTGGCTAGCGGCGGAGGACCTAGTTGTCCTTAACAAGGGTGCGCCCACTTTCCATAGAGCTGAGCGCACCTCGTGAGTCGATCTTACAAGAATAAGAAGTGCGGGCACACAGGATTTTAAACTGGAAGGTTTTTCTGAACAAGGAATCGCTAAGTGACCATCATATACTTGAGTTTCGCGTGACTATCTCCCGGGAGGGACCGCCCACAACGCTCCGTCCTACAACCAGACGCCAGGCGGTCAGCGAGATCCGGGAGTCCCCTAAAGACTCGTGGAACACACAGGATGCACCGAAGGACCCCGAAGCATAATAGAAGATTTTAGGAGAAGGTGCATCCGGGCGCTATGTCTTCTCACTCGCGCCTGGCAAGCCGCGCCTGAGGGGGAAGCCGCCCTGTAACACTCGTGTTTCAACACATGTTTACTCGTTTCCTTGATGTGTTCATCGTTTACTTGTTTTCGAGCAAGGGAATCAATTTGATTTCTTTTTGAAGTTTTGAGACTGCAAAAGGCACATATTTAGCTGGCCGCTGTCAGCAACCAGTGCGCAACTCAAGAGCCCACAAACTTTCCTCCCTTCCCCCGCCGTTCCTTGGCTTCTTGCCTGGACCTGCCCTGCCGTTAACAACAGTTCAGCTTTAGGATTATCTTTAGCCTCACAATGGAATCAAAAGTATCCTTCGTAGGTATGGCGATAAGCGTTTCTTTTCTAGGGTCAAAGATACTTATGATCCGCAACCGAGTGATTTTAAGCATTGCCACATATAGAGTTGTCAGTTGCATTTGGCATAAGAACGCCACCAATAGTGTATGCCAGTTTTTTTTACAAGGAGCCACGAATGCATGATGCACACTCTTTGGTCTGGGTTGTGTGGGACTCTCAAACCCACTAAAAACTTGGTGATCCGACGATCTCCACAAAATCAGAGCCCGCATCCCAGCTGTTTTTCGAGCTGAACATCCCTGAGAGTAGATCACTTGTCGTATTGCACTGCACGTCTAGTCGTGAACGGGTCGTCTGCCTCGTGATCTCGCTCTGGACGCGAAAAGCGTGTGATCCACGTCATCGGTCTCGCCGGCGTTGCACAGGACACATATGTCTACCTCAGTCTTTCCGATCTTCACCATGTAGGTCTGGAAGCTGCCATGACCGGTGAAAACTTGGGTCAGGTAGTACGTACTTTCCGCGTACTGGGATTCCGGGATCTGGGATTTTTGGCCTCGTCCACGACCCTGGTGCCTCTCGTTTCGCTCCAGTCCAGTTTTCCAGCTGGCAGCTTTCCTTCCTCCCAGCTTTCCAGAGCCTTATTTTCTTGCATCGTCTATTCTAAGTGCCTGGTCCCGGTATTAAAAGATATTCTCCTCTATCCGTTTTGACCAAGGTATCATGCGAACAATTACCAGCCTAGCGTCTTATTGTTTTTTTGCATTAGCCTGATGAGCTTGTTTGCCACCTGATGCGTTTTGGCCGCATTTAATTAATATGGACTGAACAACTATATCCGATAAGGCAGTATATGCCAGTCTATCGCGTTCGAGCGTAGCCTGTAATGGCTGCTTAATGTGGAGCAGCTGCGAACGAGATGGCTGACAGGGCTCGAAAAGCTGACCATCGGAGGCCACACGCACTGAACCAGTGTTAGTCTTTGACCCGCTAACACGCCCAAAAACGCCAAATTAATGTTGTTTGAGATGCGGTTATCGGCGATACTTGAAAGAAAAGGGTATATACTTGGTCGCTCCGAACTTGGTCGAAACAAACTGACCGCGTGGGAAAGGTGTGGAAGCAGAGATTTGACTAAGCCTTTTCGTTAACGGATAGCAAACCTGCCCGCTTGCAACGAGATAATAACTGATTGCGTACCTCTTACGCATAATGCACCCTATAAGCATATATATATATATATATATATATATATATAATTTTTTTTTTATAATAATGTTTAACATTTATTAAGAATACAAATAGAGCGACAATTGTCTTCAGAGAACGTGTGCACATATATATATATATATATATATATAACGCACGCCGCAGCATGCTTAGCATATCTGTACCGAGAAAACTACCTTTGCAAACCGACTGACGATGGACATAGTTTCTAATACCAGTTACTTGTCTGGGAACCTGGTCCTTGCAATAAATGCCTATGCAATTGGTACCGCATTAAAGTCGAAGCCACATTCGCACACGGCAGCCGCTAATCATATCACCGAATACTGATACTACACACCGGTCGGCCATTATTATATACTTATGATAATAAAAATAATATCTTGTGGCAACAGCGCTGCTTGTAAAATGCAACAAAATTACCAGTAGAGCAGAGCTGTGCCGGACTGCAGGATTATACTGCCCAGTGAACAAACTTATTTTTCAAGAACGAACCAACTTTTTACTTCTTGGCGCGCGTGTTCTCAGCATCCGTAGGTACAGATTATTTGGTAGTGAAGCTGAGTCGATAGCCCAATACGCCTCGGTGAACTAGACATAACAATTAAACGACTACTGTAGCAAACCGCGTAAATATATATATATATATATATATATATATATATATATATATATATATATATTGCAATACGTTTGCATTTTATGATAGATAGCATATAATTATAATACAATTGTCATTTTCAACAATATGAACACTTTAGCGTCTGAAAGCACGCTTGAGGATGTCACTGGTGGCGCCATGTCGTCCCTGCGTGAGCCCGGCCAGCTTAGTGCAACTAAGCTGGTGTTTATCTGCCTGAGTCTAGTCTACCTGAGGTCACTGGCGGTGGGGAATTGGTCGTCGGTCAGCTTACCGCCAATAAGCTCGCTCAGACCCACGTCGAGCCACGCTCATTGATAATAACAATAGAATCATTGCGCAGAGTTAGAGCCGATATATCATCTCGTACCGATTTTTCACTTATTTTTCCCGGTGTATCACAGGTGTTTTCACTTATTTCATCCGGTGTACACGTTCATAAGGAGACAACTGTTACCCCTTTAGATATAAGCAAAGAAGGCTGTAGCTAACCGAAGACATGGAAGAACGTGCCGTTTGCAATGGAGACTATGAGCCCTGTCAGCAGAAGTGCAAGAACATTTATAAAAGATTTAGGTGATTGAATACGAGCAAACACCGGGGACACGCGCAAAGGCAAATTTTTGAGGCAGCTGCGTTCATTGACAGTTGGCAGATGAAATGTCGCATCAATATTAGGTGCGATGGGCTGAAAACAAGCCAGAGCAAAACCATGAAATACCAAAAATACGCATTCACAACTCACAATTGTATTTCTCTAACGCTCACTAAATAATGATGATGATAAAAAAAAATAATAATAATAATGAAATAACGAGGATACACATTCACACCTCACAATTGTATTGTCCTAACACATAATAATGATAAATAATAATAATAATAAAACGTTTTGACTCCGTATCGTCCGATAACAGGAGAATACGGAGTCAAAACTCACAGCTGGATTACGCCAAAGCAGTGGCAATCGCATCGCAGCTTCCTTGTACATCATTCACCTGTGTGAATTCAGCCAGCCAAATGAAAACGCTACCACAGTTAGTACGTTTGACCATATGTATCTCTTTCTCGTTTCTCGCTTTCTCTGTTTCATTACAGCAGCAGCAGCATGGATGATCACAACGTCAACAACATTGATGAAAGTATCATATCCAGCCGTGCTATGCGTGCTGTTCTACTATTGACGTGTATCTGCTAATTGTGATTCGCCATCTGCGTTCCTGGGTGCGTCCGTTTGTATATATGTCTGTATAGGCATTCCGGTGACGACTAGGAAGGATAACTTCACCTCGTGCTCCACTGTCCGTTGTTGCGTTTAGCTGTTGTTGCCAGTAACGTCGATTGTAGATAACATTTCTCTCTGAATTACTACTACTACTACTACTCGAATGCCGACCGGAGTGACAAAAGGCTCGTAGAGGTAGAAAAAACCTAGAAGAACATGGAATTTGACAAAGTGCCTGCAGATGAAAACGACTGAACAACTTCTCACACTACCGACGAACTCATCGTCAGCCAATTCTAGGTGTACCACGCTGATGGCAGCTAGAAGGCCCATGGCTCCATCAGCGTGATAACGGCCAGCGTGTTTCTGTTGGCCTGTGTGAACGTAAATGTGTGCGAGAGTCCGGGCGACCGGCTCGCAATATCAACAACATAGGTGCTGCACACAACGTGCTACAAAACCGGACCTACCACCAACCCGCAAGATGGGAGAGACTCTGTTAGAGACTCGTTAGCCTACCAGACCACCTAAGTGCATACTAACTAAGTGAATTAGCTGCCCAGTTAAAACAATAGCAATTAGCAACAACTAATGCTACTGTAACTACTACCCATCGTACGTTTGCTGCCTCCTCGTCTGTCACATAAACCCTGGCATCATTGTGACATTGGCGTTGTCCTGTTCTAGCTCGCCAATCTAAAAAAAAAGGAAACTTGTCTATCAATAATGATTGATCCTACTAGGTTGTACTGCACTACCTAATACATTGTTCGTGTTTAAACGTTCACAGCCGCGCAGTACAGATTGCCTATTTGGCCATCTTGTAACTAATATTACTATTAGAGTGGCTGGGTTACAGTAGAGATTGTTTTCTTTATAGTAGTCTGTCTAAAACTGGTGTACATTGTGTTCTGCGATGTTCTATGTTACGTTTGGCACAGTCTATACGTAGGTTACCACAGGTAGACAAACTAGAGTATCGTAAATATTGTTTTTTTATATATACTACGTTTTTCTGTACGTCTGTTAGATTGACGATCTGCCGGCGAACGTCATAAAAAAGTTCTGGACGTATTGCAAATCATTACTTTACCTACAACCGTTTGGAAGTGCATTTTGACGAACGTGACTGTTTCGACTTTCAGATCATTACTGGTTTAATTTAGCATTTTATATATATATATATATATATATATATATATGGATGCATTTGATAATCCTACGCTCTATTTGGTAATAATATATTTGTCGAGGCCATCTGTGTACGAAACCACAATAGCACGCCAGCGTTATACTCAAATTATTATACATTGCTCTAATTATTATCACACTTGTGTTAATTGTCAAGTACGTACTATTTGCGCTTTAGACTCGCTGCAATGGTAGTAGTACATTAATAGGAATTTGGCCTTCTTCGGCAACCTAATCTAGCTTCTTCTCAACGCAGAATCAAAGGTCATAACTATTGCTGCCACAAGCTGTCGCAATCTGCAAATAACGCACCTACTATACATGTGGTATCCTAATGGTCTCGGAGGTGGCACGTTGTTAACGTGCATACTCATATGTACAAAAGTACATACCGCGTCACAAGCACGCCAATCTTACAATACGTTATTAAGTGCTGTTAGGTTACACTTTTAGTCGAACCATACTATCACGATAACAGTATGAATTGTTATGCAGCCGTCGCTTCAACATACGGCGACCATATATAATGGCATTTTCCTTTTTATGGCCCTCCTCCCACTAACCCTAAAGACGGGAGCTGTGTAACTCACCGTCTATGATTTGACTGAAACTGTCTAGATCCAGTCTAGGCCAGTTCCAAACACTTCCATGATAGTCTCTCGTGTGTAATGATCTTACCAGCTTTTAGGGGACGACCTCTATGATCTTGGCATTACTGTTAATGTTTGCACGTAGAGCTTCTCTCTCTCTCCCTCTCTTTCTGTCTCTGCACAGTGAATCTCTGCAATTTTCAGTCTAGTGAACCTCTGCAATCTGTTCTTTTGATCTATTGTACTTTGTTTTCTCACTCCTCGTGTTTCACGTCCATTAGTTTTCCTTTAGCGTATTCTCAGCTCTAACTTGGTTGGCCGTAACCAGGTGACCAATCGCGTGCGCCTGACAACCGAAGGAGATACATGGGTCCCCACCGTGGCACACTTGTATTTATGGATCTTATGGTCTTACGAAGTAATGCAAAAGCAAACCCGTGGATGTTAAATGTTGGCTGAGGGGTCAGCCCGAAAATGTTTTTTGGTAAGAACAGTTTGATGGGAGCAGTAACGACGGACATGACACTGGTGAAATGGTGGAAACTAATGGCACAGCATAGATGACCCCGTCGTTAACCGTCATGGTTACCCGTCCACCCGTGAGTCCATCGTCCGCGGGTCGTCAGTGATTTCAACAACACAGTTCGTGTCTACCGGGAGAAGGGCTTGCGTCGCTCAAGCTGGCCGGCGTCTATATCGCGAACCCAATAAACATTTACAAGGTGGTCGTGGTTTTGACCGGGCCGATGTGTACCAGCGACGGCATTCCCGTTGCTTTTGTGTCGAGCGAGCATGAGCTGAAAAACGGGAAGGCATTGTTGCAGATTCCTCCAATTATCTATGCGTGTGATTGTCTGGTTGTCCGTTTGCCTCAGTGTCGTCTGTCTGTCTATCTGTCTATTGAGTCGACAGTTTGCCTAATTCGTCATTACTACCGACGATGACGACGGTGGACTATCGCGCCGAACGCCAACCGCTGCTGAGTGAGGGCGTAAGCAGAGCTGACAACGTGTTGTGCCGGTGCAGCTTGCGTCAAGACTACTGCCGAATGCCGGCAGGCGTCAGTGGGTTCGATTTTGCCATTTGAAGCAAGAAAGTGGGCACGCTTGTGTCGTCATCTAGAACTCATCTTTGTTCCCCTTGTGGTTGGTGTTGCTGCTGCTGCTGCTGCTGCTGTTGGGAGTGGCCTACGGACTACGACGGCGAGTCTGCAGTAATTGTCGCCTTCTGTGTGTGGTGTTACACCGGGAACATTAGTAGAACATTAACCAACTATCGTCATAGGACTATTTCCTGGATCGATATTCTGCGAGCGATGGAGGTAATGTATTAGCGCAAGTACATACATATGATGGCTCTTCTACTATAGCGTAAATGTGGCGCACAAAACCTAATTTTCTAGTTTAATACGCGCAAGTTTTCTCTCTGGCTGAGCCCCCCACCCCCCCGCTCTGTTCAATTGTATCTGGCGGTATCCTAATGTGCTAAGGATCTTCCAGGATTTAGTGGCTGAAGCCCTTGTGTAGCAATAGTAGTTGTTTTTGCTGCTGCTATACTTGTAGACTGTTGCGTGAAGACGAATAGTAGGCGCTTGTCAATCGGCTTTGAAAGACAGCGATTAGACGATCGGTGCAGTACTTAAACCGTTATAAAGCCAGCCAGTTTTCATTCGTGAATCGCTCGTGTAACTTCTAGCTCATCGGACCGTTTTTCAATTGCAAAACTGATCACCAGAGCCTGCCATTATACACGTTCGGTAGCGGTTGCAGAGGTTTTGCTAGACGGTGGTTCAACTATTCTCAAACGACTCAGAAGCACCGTTTATTCTGTCGATCAGCTCCTCGCAAAAGTCAACAGAGGTTGCGTAAACGAGACGTCTTTAGGTGAGCCCAAAACAAAACTCGAGGCTTGAGTGGTCGGGATATCGCGCCGGCCAAGCGATAGGCCTGTTCCGGTCAATCTACTGATTCAGAAAGGTCGCGGTTATTTAGGCCTGCACGGCAGCGGTGCTGTATAGTGGCTCCTAGTGGCGCTCCTTCGTGCTGAAACTTCATATTTGAACTAATATCTCGTGGAACTCGTGCCAACAGTCCTGGTAATGTTTTGCTCAAAAATGTGCGGTACGTTTCTCCATTTATCCTATTATTTTTAGTATGTGACAACCTATAATGTGGTTATTCTCCATGCTAGCCCAGACAGTCACAGAGAAGCAAACCTCCTGTTCACCAATGAGAACTATGTGCAATTATGCAATACCCTCTAACGAAGTAAACGAAGCCTTATCCACCTTTCACGGAGAGAAGCAAAACGCGACCACACCTGACGACTGCCAAAGGTAGACTGCCAAACGAAGCCTTATCCATAAAGAGCACGAGTGCCGGAACTCCACCTTGATTTCTTCTTGCTACAGAACCCGGCGACAGTAGTCAGCACGTAACCGATAATCCATATGCTTAAACCTCTCTGAAACCGGTACAGCTGCAGCTTCTTCGTCGCTCAGTAGCTTGTGCCTACTTGCCGAAGACCGCTGGGCTAGTTATTTAAGATAAGCTCTGTTATATCTGGCGTTCTGATCGCCCGTGGGCGACTAGCGTCGTAGCGACGGCTGTGAACTGATCCAGCTTCACATAGCTGACGATATAAATGTCGTAAACGTATCACCATGAGGTAGGCGTCTATTTGAAAAACGCTTCACGTACAACTCGTGCTCCTTGCGTTACAGTCTGCTTACATAAGATGCACGTCAGCTTTCTCGACAATTGTGATTCACTTAATAGAGCACGTCAAAATGCTCGCGCATATACATGTATTTACTTTGATGTGTATGTCACAAAACTTGTGTTACTTCTCAACCACAACTCAAGCATAGATCGGTACCAAAATGATTATTATTAGATGTGTATTTCTTTGGGCGTAGTAAGTAATATGAGCATAATTAAAAAAAAAAATGTTGTAATTGCGCGTGAACGCCAATTTTTTTCTTGACAATTATCTTCACTACTATTTTTAGCCACTTATATTTTTTCGCCGAGTTGTACTA
Organism: Dermanyssus gallinae; assembly: GCA_003439945.1. NCBI lineage: Eukaryota > Metazoa > Arthropoda > Arachnida > Mesostigmata > Dermanyssidae > Dermanyssus > Dermanyssus gallinae. The sequence continues at coordinate 26,972 of QVRM01006745.1, forward strand.
GACCTTTAAGTTTGGCGCACTCATTTTGAAACACCCTATATATATATGTGTATATATATATATATATATATATATATATATATATTAGTTTTATGGTTTATTAATAACCAGGTTAAGTAAGTTTTAAATAAGTACATCAGTCTCAATTAATGGTTCTTCTACATCACCGGATCTTCCCTCATCTTGCAAGTTCAGCTATTGACGACTGCACTGCTGGACATGCTGCGGCGTGGTATCTATCACAATGGCCTGCGCATCTCGCGCATCTACAACACTCCTGAGGATTTTGGAATTCTTGTGTGCTGCATATCACGTGATGGAACCCATGGGCTGCAAATGCCGTAGTTAGATGCCTATTCTTATATCCGGCTGCTCGCCAAGTTGTACTCCTCATTGCTATTGTCGTGTATATTCCTATGTCTATGTCCTTTAATCCCCCCACCCCACTTCATAGTATAGGCCACAAAGTCCGTCGTCTTAGGTAAACCCCATCGTACTTGTAATTCCTGTGTCATTAGAGCCCCCCCCCTCTAATATATGAACTATTCTATTCCTACAACAGTTAGCTAACCCTAGAACCAGCTTCAAGAAGAAAAATCGAACTTTATCTAGTAACTGTAAATCTGCCTCTCCTAATTTCTCCCATATAAGTGATATACCAAATGTTGCAATTGGTTCTACTTTAATCTTGAAAAGGACGGACGCGGTATGTATTGAAAACATTTGCGGGTTTTTAATTGCTGCTGCCGCTCGAATGGCTTTTCCTACTCTGCTTTCAATATGTTTTCGGAAACTGCTACCATTTGACATTAAAGCGACCCCCAAATAGGTAAATTTATTTACAAAGTTTACTGTATTACCCCTGGCTTGAAGAACATCGTCTTTCGCCAATCGACCTCCTCTTCGAAATTTTATTGCTACTGTCTTCTGCCAGTTAATACTAAGTCCCATCTCGTCCATGTACTCGATTAGCCGTTCCAGTCCCTACTTAACCCTAAATAAACTTCTGTCACAGATCGCAATGTCATCTGCATACATTAATGTATTTGCCCACTGTCGGGTCCGCCCTTGCCTCACCCGGTTAGGTAGCCCTCCCAATAGTACTGAGAAAAGCAACGGGCTAAGTCCGTCTTCTTGAGCCACGCTTGTAGTTTGCTTTACTGTTCCCACAATCCCTATACCGTTGTCGATGTATTCTGTAGTCTCCCCAATAATAGTACTTAAAAGTTTTGGTAAACGATACGGAACTCCCTCTAAGGCTAACTTTTCTATAATCCTACTTCGTGACGCTAAGGTAAAGGCAGCTTTAAAATCTATAAATATTGCGTATCGGTTCTAATAGAGTTTCCCAAATTTCTGCCAGCATTTGGCGCAGGGCCGTATGGGTCGACTTCGACCTTCTGAATCCATGTGGTTCTTCTGATATTGCGTTTTCCGGTTCCCGGAGAAAATGCTCTAGTCTATCTGATATTATACCCAAAAACATTTTTAAGGGCAACTTTTAAGTATTATTCCCCTCCAAGATTCCGGCTCAGTTTCTATGCTTTTTCCTTTTGGTATGACAATCGAGGTATCCTCTTTCTACGCTTTACGTGTTTCTCCAGATTTCAGGCACTCGTCAAATAAAGCTTTCCAGCAAGGTGCGTGCCAGCGTTTGCTTTAAATGCTCGTTTCTTATCATATCGTTCTCGGCAGCTTTGCCTCTTTGCTGCCATTCATCAGCCATACGCAGGCCAAATTGTGCGTGTGTATACGTCGTACCGTCGAGCTCTTGACAGATGTGGAGGATTCTAAAATCGTTGAATTTCTAGGAAATTAATGACCGTCGCGATCCGACCTGTCCGATTTAAACCTTCAGACGTTAGCAAAAGACCCGGATAACATCAATAAGTAGTTACGAATACAAGCCATGAGTATATAGTTGAGGCATCGAGACTAAAGCCTAATCTTCCCAGTGATGCTTCCATTTTAATTCGAATCCATTGTTCCTTTGGCGTAGATAATGGCGTTTGTTCTTAGTTTCGGTCGTATTTCTAGTTAGCGTTATTACTGTAACGGGTCAATCATGGTTTTTGCCACCTTTGGATAAAGATCAACGCCACAAAATTTAGCAGTCGTGCTCTGCAAAACAGGGCTATTCGCGCTATTGTGGTCTGCGACCTGGATAATCAGTCGGCTTGCTACTAAAGGAGCACGATTATCTTGACGTAAAACAACTGGTATGTTTTCGAGACCCCATCTACGCTTACAAGATCATCAACAATCTTTCCCAGATCACACCTTCTATTGCTGCACCACACTCCCTCCGAAACAGGCGTCCTTATTTCATCATCACTATCGCCCCAACACGCTTTCTTGGAAATGGACCACGTCATCACTCATTTATCATTTGGAATAAAATTCCTGCCATTGCCACCATTCTTGATCCTTCTGCCAAGGGAAATCTTAGAGAGCTTGTTTCTTTTTTGTTGTTTCGTTTTTCATCTTTAATTCTAAAGTGACTGCACTGCTATAAAACTTTCATACGTAATTTTTATTAAGATTGCATTATCATTCTCTTGAGAATGTTTAGTATTTGTTCAAATAATAATAATTATTATTATTATTACTTTTTGGTACTATAATATTACACGCTCATTCATATATGATTTTGATTATTTTCTACTTTTATTCCCGTTGCTTGCTCTGAAAAACCTCTTCAGTACAGGGGCTGTATGCTTTCGAATGTATTTGCATGTATTCATTCATTGTATATATATACATGTTTAAGCGCAAATGGACGGCAGGTTTTAACTGTGTCATGGGTTTCCCGCATTGTTGCGTTCCAGCCTGCGCTACTACAGGAGCTCGAAGAGCTCTCTCGGGAGGTGGGCTATGCACTTCAGACGGAGGACTTTGCAAAGGCGATGGACAGCCGTGATGAACTGCGGGAATTCCGCAAAGAATTCCACTACCCAAAGATGAAGGTGATTGTCGCAGAGTGCAAACAACGTTAACGCCACACTTTTCCTTTACGTTGTCACTAAACAGACATTACTCCACTTCAACCACGTCCTTCTTTTGAAAGTTATGTCTAACATATATTAGATATATTCTTCCGGAAAGCTGCCTGCTCTCCTAATTATTTATGTTGGTATATTTATGTATCTCCTTTTTACTCGTACACGCCGACACGCATTCGATATTTTCTTGCAAATTTAGTTTCGCCCAAACGGGTCTTACTTTACGAAACAAATCTATAAATCTGCTGCCGTGCACGTCAGCAAACGTCCGTGCACACGTCAAACCCGAAAATTCTTCTACATTATTACCTCACTAATAGTAGCCCTACGACTTAGCTGCCTACGTTTCGAGTAGCAATATTTCTTACGACTTCCGTATGCGGTATATGTGACTTCCTCCTGCAGGATTTGCCGTGTACCAGCTCAAAGACCGACGAAGAGAGCATTTATCTCTGTGGCCATTCGCTGGGTCTTATGCCGAAGGAGGCGCGAACGAACGTCAATCGGGTTCTCGACGAATGGGCGCATCTGTAAGTGGACCGGCTTTTTTGCACATCATTTTTTTTTCGTTTAGGATTGTTTCGTCGAAAGGTGCCTTGTTGTTACGTAGTTATCGGAATGACATAGTCATAGATGGCACCATCGATTATGATGCTGCAGGTTTGCGTACATGGCAAATTCGCACAAAGGTAGCACACGTCACAAACTTTAAATATTGCTGCTGATGATGACACACCACCAAGTTCCCACAGCTTGTTACATGTTAATACATTGTACATGTTATTATCAATAATGGCACGTTAATTCTTGATCCGGGCACACTCCAACCTGTTTTGAAGAAGGGAATATGTATATATATATATATATATATATATATATATATATATACATAAGATAAGGGGGGACCATCTTGTGACCCCAACCTACTCCGCGGCTTCAATAGCCTGTACAACAGATAGTGTGGAATTACACCCTATTGTAACACTTTATATATAGATATGTTTTCTGGCATAATTAGAAACGCCAGTGTCGTACAGCTGTCGCTCTGAATGATGCGATCTAATAATAATAATTAGCTAGCTATTAAATACGTAATATTCCGGAAGCTCTGATTAACGGCTACTATTGCCTCTACTCTGGGGGAATAATTGGGTAGTGATTTTGTTGGTGCCCTTTAGAGCAACGACGAGCGTGACAAGGTTGATTGGCCAAATTTTGAGGGCTCAAGGAGAGGGGGGTAAATAGGTCTAGACTCCCCTTTTGACAAGCTTTGAATAAGTGACCTATACAAATGTAGTATTGTTGCTTAAGACGTATGCTAATGTAGGTCATCCCAAAGCAAACTTCAAAACAACGTAATTCGTAAAGTTTCTCTGTGGAGGTAAATACTTCACTCTAAAACTCCCTTTGCGGTGGAGGTGGACATGGGTTTACGCACATCTGGAGCGTTCTGCAGATAGTGTTGAACCTAGGGGTGTTGTTGCGCCGGGATAAAACACATTAACAAACAGCCCCGAGCAGGCTCACGGCTCACCCCAAATGCAATATATGTGTGTTCAGATGAGTTTTGGACACTCACCTCAGATAGTTTCAACCTCGCGTTTTTCTACCTCATTACGATGATGCTTATGTTCCCGATGCGGTCCATGCGGGTCTTTTTTTTTCGGGCTGACCCTCAGCCAAGATTTAACGTCCGACTGCTTTTCGCATTGCTTCATAGACGGGCCCCCATAAATACAAATGTGCAACGGTGGGACTCGAACACGCGCACCTATGTGTCTACTCCGGTTGCGAGGCGCAGACGATATGCACCACGCCACCGGGCTCGACGGTCTATGCGGGTCTAACGGGGCCAAACCTTCCGCCACCCACTGTGATCGGCGGTGACTTTAACTATCGTTTTAATACTGGCGACAGGAAGAGCTTTTTCATGGGCTTGTTGAACTTCTAGAGAACAGAGGCCTGCATTGCGTAAATAAGCATGACAAATTCACGTTCGCCAAAGTCGAAGGAGCACTATCGACAATCTTCAACATACGACCGAATTTCAGGGATGCGAGGTTCTCAATAGTCCAGCACGAAAGCACTTCTCAGTGATGACGTTTCTGTATGCGTCTTGCCAGAGGACCCGCGTCGGCAGCCGACAGCGTGCTTGCATATGCAGATAGGTTTGCGTGTATTTACGTGAAAATCCACGCTGCTGATTTAAGCTTCTGACGTTGAACAAAGCAATCACACTTTGGAGACCACCGCTAAGGCGGCTGTAATTACGAAGAAATACAAGCAAAAGCGGGCGCGGTCCTGGTTTACACAATTCCGCTACCTACAACGCCGGATAGCTGCTGATCGTAGGACGCTCTACGTCGACAAAAAGGAACCTAGGAGAGAGAACCAAGGGAGTGGCATATGGAGAGTAAGCGTCGAATCTGGGCTCAGCAGATCGCCATCTTCAGAGTCGACCTTCTTTGCTTCTAGCCGTACTCAAATGGAAACGCGTTGGAACCGCCGAACCAAAATATAAAATCCCTTGTCCCTTTATTATATATTAACACACCCCAGTATGGGGGATGCAGGTGCTCTCTTGATTGATCACAAAGACTACAATAGCATCAGCGCAAAAACAAGGGAGACCTTGGTTTCCGATTTACGTACTGAGCTACATATACCATTTGTGTTACGTCTAATTAGTCCACGTGGCCTTTGCTTCGGATTGTGGTATAATTACGAGATAAAATGTTTTCAAGTCAAACATATTTCTCCTATTATTAAGATCCTTGTTTATAACGAAGAACTATTATCACGCGGTATTAAAAACGGAGCTGAAATTAAGAAATTCTGCCGCTTTACTCTATTGAGGATCAGTTGGAGTTAACGTTAAATCCCACTGTTGTCCCTGCCTAAGACAGCTATAATAGAGCGCTGTACAAATGGAATTATATTTGCTGTTGTCAACTAAACGTGCTCATATTTCAATTGAGTCCTGGAGATTTTCTGAAAGTACGCTTCACGGAGAGCACTGCTGCAAGGTTTTTCGAGCCAAAATCACTATGCTTCTATAAGTGCTTTTTCGCCTGATTATATTCTTAATCGATCCAGACCGTGTATGGAAAGTTTATAGGTTGTCTTAAAGGCTTCGTGGATCGCCTACAAGATACATCTCTGTATACGTTCAGACATTGTCAGGCAGAATACGTTTATGCAAGATCTCTTGCTGTTGATCTCGGATATATAAGATCATCCACATCGCATGATGAGCCATCCTGCTTGACCACTTTGATTTTCTTTTCATGCACCCTTTATACTTGTCCAGGTTTAAATAAATATTGACGCGAAGCTTTAAGAAAGCTAAACTCACGGTTTTAAAGATTTGTAACTTATGAGACTAAATCATCAGGGATTTTGGGCTCATTCGTAACCATCGATCGAAGTGTGAATCCACAACTTCGCTCGAGAATGGCAAAATGCCACCAGGAGTGGATCGCACGCTGCGAACAGCCTCCTACGAGAAAAAGGCACATTTCGACTGGAAAGGTTTTGGCGACCATTTTGTGGGATGCAAAAGGGCATTCCATAAATTGCCTACCTTTCTACAGGATGAGCAATAACATGAAAGTCCTACGGAACACTTTTTCTTAGACCAGCTGAGAGAACGCACCATAACACTACGGCCCGGTGATGCAAAAAAGGACTGTGCTATTTCACGACAACAATACGCCCGGCCACACGTTTTGTTTGCCATGGTCAAATTTCGCGAACTAAAGTTCCAACTCGACGTGTATTGCCTAAAGTCTTCAGAAGTGGCCTCCGTGCAACTATTATCAGCTTGGAAACCTCAAAAAATATCTCTCAGGACAGACACGATAGAGAACACCGATTATGACATGACGCCGTAGGCGGGAATTTTGGGTCAAACGACTCTAAATATGTTACTTGTGGTATAAAGGCTATTAAGGATCATTGGACTAGGTATGTTGAACTTCGAGAGGAGTCTGCTAAACAACAAAATGTTTGTGCTCTTTGTCCATGGTTTGCTTATCTATATTCCATGATACGAACTCTTTAAACCACATAAGCTCCAGCACTAAAATAAATATGTAAGTGGCTAGTGATATAAGTTGCCCAACATTTGATACTGCAGTATGCCCGGCTGTCTCTTGAAAATAAACATGATTTGATACGTGTCGCACTAATATTTAAAAGCATAATCTTATCTAGTTTGTAGAGGTGCAGTAGAAGATAATAAACATATAGTTGTTTTAATGAGTTGCTTCGCTTGTAGCAGGGTTTGTGGTAAGTGACCTCCATTTATGTGGAAAGTTAGCCTAATCCAATCTTGGAGCCATTTCACATGGACATAATATGTGGTCTCCGTGGTGAACGGACGTACTTATGATCGCTCCGCTTTGGTCGGCCGGCAGTTTTGTTTAACTTCCTCTGCGCCGCCATAAGGTTTGTTGTTTCTTTTCGGTCACAATGACACCGTATCGAGTTTCGTGAGTTTGTGCTCACTTTTTATCTGCCTGTGTTGCAATACGTTGAGTGTTTTTAGCTTTTCTGCTACTGTTTGAGCCGTTGTCTGTGTCAACTAACTCGGTCTTAAAGTGATCGCTCCTAATTGTGCATTTTGTAACCAGTCTACATCTGCCTACGAAGAGTTCGAATGCTGCTCGCTTGGCCGCGCTATGCCAAAAATGTGTGTTTCCGTGATGCAGCTGCCAACACGCAGATTCTAGTGGGAGCAATCGTCACGCAAAAGTTTCCTGCCAGTACTTATACAACGGTTATTCGGGGAATTGAGGACCTAACCAACTTAGTGCTTGGTCAAGGTCTTGAGACGTCGAGCCCGGTGGTGTTGTGCATTCGCCTGCGCTTCGCGACCGGAGGAGACACATAAGTGCGCGGGTTCGAGGTCCACCGTTGCACATTTGCTATTTATGGGGGTCCGTCTATGAAGCAATGCGAAAAGCAGTCCCGTGGACGTTAAAAATTGGCTAGTGGTCAGCCCGAAAAAAATTATATATATATATATTTTGTTTCAACCAGTTTTATTTACCGACCTTTTTAGCGTTGTGAAATGCAGTTCCGTGAATAAACCACGTTTGAAATTGAAAAAAATGCGAAAAGCAGTCCCGTGGACGTTAAATCTTGGCTGGTGGTCAGCCCAAAAAAAAATATATATTTTTTTTTCAATTATTTTTATTTATCGAGAACTTAAGCGTTGTGAAATGCAGTTCCGTGAATAAACCACGTTTGAAATGGAAACAATTGAAATATAAAGATACAAGATCCTGAGATTCCTCAATCAGGTCTGAGTTGTCCGAGTGTAGGTCCAAACTCAGGGCAGCCCGCTCGGAGTTAGCCCCACTACGATTGGTTCAGGCCACGCCAACCACCCCTCAACCTGTTAAAACATTCAGAATTTTCAGTGTAGCCTTAAATGTAATTTTTGAGTGGTCGTACAACGCCATAGTTATAGATCTCTTTAACCAGAACATTGTGACACCGATGCATACAAAAGGGCTCAAAAGGGTGCTTAACACTATTGCCGTGTGTCTCAATGTTCAAGTGCCTGCACAATTTTGAAAGCGTCTTAGTTATGCACAAAATCAATGATATGTATGCTAATAATCTCTTTGACGCGTTCCAGCATGGATTTGCGCCCAAATATTCTACACGTTCGAAATGACAAACGTCGTACACTGGTTTTTATTATATATATTTCCACCAGAAAGGGCCTGCCTTTGATAGGGTCAATCAGAGACTTGTTGTTACCAAGATGAAGACGTTCCAGATCCACCCAATACCACCCAGTCGTAAGTGGCTTGCTGCTTTTCTGCACAGTCGGTTGTTCCGACTGAATTGCGGGAACGCATTTAGTGAGTCAATACTGGCTACGTGTACAAGCTACGTCTTTCCATTGCTGTACACAAGAATTGTCTTAGACACAAAATCTTAAATTCCGTCGAGTGTCGAACACCTTTTGCAAGCTGACGATCTAAAAATAAAGGCTCCTATGGACTCTTCCTCCGCAGTCCGGCACTATTGGCAGTATCCGATGTGCATATGAACATGATCTCCCGTTGCTTCATCGTCAAATACTTGAATATGTGTATTTGTATTTATAAAGCAATTTGGCTATTCAGACGTTTCTGCTGCTCCCCAGTCCGAAGCTCATGCAAACACATAGGTGTGATGGAGGCCGTTTAGAGAAGGTTCATATCACATTGGATCGAATGTTCTAAGTTCTTCGTCGCTGTTCATTTTGTTTACGAACAACGACGCAGGGGTACAGTCGCAGTTTGTGAGGACTAATCTTATCAATCGTTTCGTCCATGTGACAATGAACAATCGTAGAAGCCAAACAACGTTTTATTACAAGACTCGAAATAATCAGTAACATGTTTGCCTGGTATCTGGCTAGAGAATTGCAAAACAAGGCGGCTTTGCAAGTTTCACTGCACTTTAGCCTTCACCATCGTCTATCTGCTAAGTAAAGACGTATTTTTTATTCTATTCTGCATGCAAAAGATTCAATGCTACGCTTGCGTTCCATTTATGTGCCTCGGATTTCCTTTCGTTCTCCCTTCCTTTCACACAGATATATATATATATATATATATATATATATATATTTAATGTGCAGCCAAGTTTGCTTAGGAAAATGTTAAACGAGTATGAGAAACACTATATATATATTATATATTTAGGCGAGCACTGCCGAGTGTGCAAACGTATTGTAAATGATTGATAAATCATCACAATATTTTTTATATATATATATATATATATATATATATATATATATATATATATATATATATATATATATGTATATATGGTGTTTCCCATACTCGTTTGGAATTTTCCTCAGCAAACTTGGCTGCACATTCGTTCAATTATCTGTGTCCCCTCAACTTCTTGCGTTTCTCTTCTTCGTCTTCGCCGCCACAATTTCGTTCTGTGCTAAGTCTCGATGTCTGGCGCGTCTCTCGCCCGCGTTCTCGATGTCGATCCACAAAACAGACTCGAACAGACTTTCGTCTCGACGTTGTAAGTAACTGAGTAGGTACATACGCCGCCACTGCTGCCGCCGCCACCGGCGCACGGTTGCTGAACTGTGGCACATTTGGTCTCTGACGAGACAGAAAAAACCTAACGTCGCCCTGGTCCTGTGGTGGCCTAGGCTTAGTTGAGCGTGGTCTGGTCTGGTCTGGCCTGGCCTGGCTGCCAGTAGACTCCGCTGGGAGTCGTTTCCACGGGCGTACTATAGCGTAAGGCAACAACTGTGCTGCTGGCGAACCACCGACGCTGGCGGCCAGAAGCGCGCCGAGTGAGTCGTAGTACTCGACCGACTCGAAACTTTTCAACTTTAACATAAGCCACCTTTTTCACGCTCATACATTCTGCCGTGCTTCGGCCGGCCCGCCTATCGCCTATCGCCTCGCCCGCTCCAGGGGCTCGTCGGCCGCATGTTACGCATTGAGCACGCCGTTGTAGAGTCGCAATAAGCTACTTTAACTTTGCGGCTAGTCGGTCTATCAATACGAAGTACGTTGTTGTTGTTGATGTTGTTGTTGGTGGTGGTGCTGTTGCTGTTGTTGTTGTTGTTGTTGTTATTGTCGTTGTTGTTGTTGTTGTTGTCGTCATTATTATTATTATTACTATTATTATTATTATTATTACCATCATCATATGATAGTGTCTTCCCACGCACGTACATAGGCAGATAGACAAATTGACTCAGGTACACGCGCATATATAGTACGCACGTATATATGGTGTCGTTACACTGATCGTTCGCTCACATACTTTCTCTCGTCCAATGTGGCTGCCTGGATAGGCTAGCACGATGGTTTATATGCTTTTCGGGGAACTTTCTTTGCCCAATCCGCCCTATTTTGCACTTTCAGCTGAGGGTCTATGTCTGTAACATGTGCGAGTCCATTTTTGCCTAGGAAGTCAGCAGCGTCTAGCGACGAGCAAAGGCTCTTTCGATACATTCAAAAAGCATTTTTGACAAAGTCCAAGCCAGCGTGTCACAACTTCGATCAACGACCACTAGTAGCACGTTGTTATACGAATCTCTTTGTCGTAACACGTCTTCATTAAATCTGCGATTGCAAGAGCCCTATTCATCTTATCGACAAGCCACTACCTGCGTCTGTGGAGAAAATGATGCATTTAATTAAATTGCGTTAGTTCAAAGCAGGACAAATTGAACTGAATAAAATTCTTATTTGCAATTCTTGTATGTTGGCCTTCACGCTCAATTACCCATTTTTTAGAAGACATTAAAACAAATATTTTTTTACTGAGTTGTACTAACTGCTAACGTTTGCTGGACGAATTCTGGGAGACCCTGTATATACATATATATATATATATATATATATATATATATATATATATATATATATATATATATATATATATATATATATATATGCATTTGTGATGTAAGAACACGTGTACATTCATGTTTAGAATATATTATTATTATTATGTAATATATGATTAAACACTCGTTACTCGAACTGTTATTTTACATAATGGCCTCAAATAGCTTTTGAGTAATATTCATATGCATATATTTTAATTTTAGCGCTGCGGAACATCATACCCAGGGATACTTGAAGGCCGCTTTTTGCGAACTCTTCCCGAAGGACATGATGGCTAGACTAGCAGGTATGTACGTTTTGTTTCATATATACATAAATACGCTACTATAATATACATGTTTATATATTATATTTATATATTTTGACTATATATATATATAATTTTTTTTATGTCATCGAGCCCGGTGACGTGATGAATTCGCCTGCGCTTCGCGACCGGGGGAGACACATAGGCGCGCGAGTTCGAGCCCCATTGTTGCCCAATTGCATTTATAGGGGTCCGTCCGTGAAACAATGCGAATGGCAGTCCTGTGGACGTTGAAGCTTGGCCGGGGATCAGCCCGAATTTTTTTTACATTTGTATGTCGCTAATATCACAAGGATGATATCGTAAGGATCGGGTAATACACAGGCTCGTTAAGCGTTCCGGTTGCATCGTTTTTAGTTAAGGTAGTTGTTCTAATAGTATCGATCATCGAATTACGCTTACGTGCGGCTTTTATTAATGATTTACTGACGCCTTTTTTGCTGTGTACGTGCGAGGAGAACGACATTGTGCACCACTAGTAAGGTGGACAAACAATTTGAGCAGGCAGGCGGATACAGTGATTCTATGTAGCCATTAAAGCGTGGCCACAAAGCGATGCGAATGTATATATATATACATATATATATATATATATATATATATATACATATATATATATATATATATATATATATATATATATATACATATATATATATATATATATATATATATATATATATATATATATATATATATATAATCTCAAATTTTCGTTACAGAATAGGAATTCCATTACGCGGAACGCGTTACTAAAGTACAGTGTGGGATCTCTGCCACGCGATGATTTTTGTCTAAAATCCGCTTTTGTGCAAAACCTCGTGGAGGGAGAAACGATCGTTTTTCGTCAATATAGCTATTTCTAGTGGCAATATTCAATAAAGCAACAGTGGCATGTTTTATGTGGCCATGTTAATTACTAAATAGCAAGATCCTAATGAGTAGTTAGCGAAAAGCGCGCTTGAGGGGCGGGCGGCACACAAAAACACAGTGCAATTTGAGTGATAGCTACAATAATCATAAAGCAGCAGCAATAGCCAAGGCTAAGCGGGGTTGCCCAATGTGCAAAAAGTGTACAAATCGTTAGTGTCTCAATTGGGCGCGGAAATGGGTATTTCCCAACACCGTCTTCACAGAATGAAGACATCTGCGCTGCTATGAAGATTTGCAATTCCAGAGTAATTCTCGAGCACTTTACGGTATTACACAGTAAACGGTGTTGCTGGCTAAAGCTCTGATGAAATTGTGGCAGGTCGTTATCGTGGAGGTGTGAACTGCACTGCTCTTGGCTGAATTTTCTTCGGCTGACTCCAGCACAGAGAAAGCGAGAGCTTAATACGGCAATCAACTTTTATTGCACGACTTACCTATGTATTACACTTCATCGCTAACTGGCAGAGTATCCGTTCGCTTCTGGAATGTTTCCGGAGGACTTTCCCGTCTTTCGAAGGACCAACCGGCGTACTAAGAAATTACAACTTCTTATTATAGATAATAATTAACAGAAATACACTATCGATCTTCTAGCAGGTTTGCGACGGTAAACTAGAAGAAATCATATAACTAGCGTTGTTGTTGACTCGTCTTGGTTGTGGAAAATACTATAGAAACATCCTTCGCTCGAGGCGTTATTTGCACATTAAGTGACAAACAAATTGGTTCTTCTGTCTCAAGCAATGTAAGCTAACAGTAGCAAACTCAAATGGCACTGCGCGATTTCGCCGTTGACTATTCGCATTCAGTCGTAAATGTGTAATGATGCATAAACTCCAGAAAGAAAATCAATTTATTAAACATGACCATAATAAGTTTAGTTGATTTCGTGGTGGCGTATAATATTTATAACTGTATTGTCCGAAGAACGTTCATCGTAAAATAGCACTTGAACGCAAATAATGGTCCTTGGATCGGTTTAGATTTGGAGCTGTCATTGCAGCAATTAGTTATGTTTAACTTTAAACAGTTTTTGCACAGCTTATTGATCATGGTGTATATTTGTTGTTTAAATATATATAAAATAATATATATATATATATATATATATATATATATATATATATATATATATATATATATATATATATATATATATATATATATAAGTGTTCTCATACATGTAAAGACAAAGACTATAACAAGTAAAATGTGTGTTCTCTGAAGGAATACATACCATGCTTAAATTTTGTTGCGGTAACTTCCCGTTCATGCTGATAAATGTTCATCTAGATACTTGTGAGAGCATAATAAGCGATAAGAAAGAATATGTGTGTAGTAAATAGAACTAATACTACCAACACTATGCAAACCAACACTACTGATAATTGTACGTGGTATTATTAACCAGGCGCCGTTACTGACCCAAGTGGCTCTGAGATGCAAGTAACTCTGACGGAAGCTGACTGCTGAGCATAGTTTGATATATCAACTCTCGACAGCGGATCAGAGACCAGAACATCCAGATAGTATAATTCCTGTGTGATTTCCCTTTAGAGACGAGATAGGAAGAGAGAGAACGATAAGAGGGACACCGAAAGGGAGTCTCGTAAACAGCTCTTTTTTTCTCTTATCTTTGCTGGCAAACCTGATGGACGCCGAACAGCAAGTCCAAAAACAAACGCACCGTGTGGAATACGCTACTACGATACGCATACTAATGAGAGGCAGACGTGCGGCCCTGATGATTGACCTTGAAGAGGAGGGTCATTTCCCTAAGTACAAATATGAGTATTTGGTACGCGGCAGCGAGAAGAGTTCAATGAGGCATCAAAAGCCGAAAGTTCGAAAAATTATACACAGACATTTTGCCGGAGCGCCTGGCGCACCAGTTCGCCCAAGGCAAGTATCGACTGCCCACCCCTTTCATCATCATCATGGTCATCCTTGTGTTTATTGCTGCTCGTTGGCTATGATTGAGTTACTTCTTGCCGCTGTGGCACGTTACTAATCGTTTAATTATCCTAGACCAGACGTTTGGTCTTGAATAATTTATAATTAAAATCAAAGACGAACCGGATTGCTAGCCCGTATAATACCGATTCCCGTTAGCCTCGACTCGGGTGCTGCGTACGTGCAAGGAATACGCACGAGAGAATACGCACCTAGCGCCGTCAATATGCTTTCTACTGTCCATGGGCGTTACTGATGGGAACTGTATTGATGACAAGCGCCTGGCCTAACTTGGGCCGCATTGAGACGATTCGACCGCGAGTTCACAGTGCAAGCCCTACACTTAGACCGCAAGTACTCATGTATGAGCAGGCACTATGCTGCCTGAGCGGGTTATGCCTTACGTGGACCGATAAGAATCTGTCTTAACGGCCCATGTGGAGCAAAAAAGTGCCCATGTGGCTCCCCTCAACTACGTAGGCCACTCTCTCATAACGCGTGACGGGCAGCGGTTGACGTTGTAGGTCCAGCCTAGGACTGGGCCGTCTATACAGATCTAATACGCCAGCCTATTGCGCGTTGTTCCGCCATAGTTTCGGGGGACAGACATTGATAGACCGCGGATGTCCTCTTCTCTGTGGTTGTACCAGGATCGCGCCGCGTCAGGCACGCTAGCCGGCTATCGTAGTCTAACCAGCATCTTCTGCCTGTGTTTGCAGTCGCACCACAGAACAGGACAGGGGCGATTACGGGGTAGGTTGATACTCATTACTGTAGCGACACTACTGCTGCCACTGCCAACAGCAGGAACATCAACAACAACAAGGTCAGGCAATGAGCGGTTACTGTTTTTGTAGGGAAACAAAAGTTGACGCCCTTAACTGTTTCGGGGAGTTTGCAGTTTTGGTGTTTCGGCCTATCAGATTTTGTGCCGAGTACACGGAGTCTTCAGTCCGCCTCCCGTTAATGCATTAGCGAGACCCTGAGCAAACCCATCAATATGACTCTAAATGGCAAACATATATATATATATATATATATATATATATATATATATATTCCAGAGAGGATTCCGCTATTGCTCATTGATTAAAACAATTCATTTTATGAGAACCATTTTTACGGCACGCGTTAAGTAGTCTCTTCGGTCAACGCTAGCTTTCCTCCACACGAAGGTCGGAAAATCCCGTCAATTGTCTGTAGTAGCGGCGATTTGCCTCTTCATGGTTAAGGCTCGCCAAAGCTGGCGTATGGCCTCAACAGGATGTGGAATCGTCTAACTCCGGCAAACATTCATTTGCTGGAGCGGTGTTTAGCACTTTATCTGAAGCGGTTTTTGTGTCTTTTAGTTAGGGCGCAAAACCGCTACAAAAACTTACTCACAATAGAGTGCCCTCCTACAATGGAAGTATAATAGCTAAGGGCTATAGCTTCGAGTGAATCAAGTAGCCGCGTATTTACGTCACGTAACCTTTGGCATATTGTCACCTGCGATGGTCGCTTAGGTGCACAGTAGAACTCACTTGGTGTGCTTGAATAGTGACTTTCATGAGGACTGTAGTGCGTGCACTTGTCGATATTGATTGCAGCAATGCATTAAATACTATGCAGTCAATTGTCCGGCACTTACAAAGCGCGCTCATTTTATTATTTCCCTCGCGCTAGGCGGCAACAACGCGGTGTAAAATACAACGAACATTGTTTACCTGTATATGTATAATTTGTCGTATGAAATAAATCATGGTGGACAAACTGGTTAAAAAGTTACATTCATCGAAGTTATACGATATTAGTTAACAAGTTCCGTAACTTTTAAAAGGTGTCCTGTATGAACTCATGACAGGACGCTTTTAGTTTCGTAGTGGTTGGCAAATCAGGCGGCAGACATTTCTATGACGAAGGATTTCAGAGGCTAATCGTATGGCCTATACGTATGTGCGGGAGCCAACTACGCCCCAGAGTAATTGGCCAACCAGGCGGCAGATTTCTGTGAGCATGAAACTCAGAGGCTGGTTGTGTGATTTATGCGCATGTGCGGCAGCCAAAGTGTCACTTCATAAAACACAATCAATCTTTTGCGCAATTGGATAGCGAACCATTCGCTTGCCGCTAAAACGACACTATCTAGAATTTATCTCTAGAATAGAATACACTGGCATGTTGTCGCGGAGCCACTGGTGAGTCTGTTTCGATCTCTGAGAAGGCAGAGAGTCCAAATGGTAAGTGCATCAAAGGCTGTTGCCGAAATGAGCTCTCGCCCAAAGTTTTATGCAACATTCCAGTACCGGTTGGCAGCAACACTACAGAGTCATTAAGTTGTGTTCCACACAGGATAAATATGAGGTTAGAATTCGGAGGCTAGTCATCTAGTTTACGTTGCAAAGTTTGTCGGATGCTGCTGTCTGAGATTTAGAGATGCGCTGTAAGCTTCTTTGCACACCGTCGAGGCTGGTATCGCAACAAAGATCTCAGTTTCTTCACGTTTTCCGTCAAATTTGTAGCAGGGCTTAAACCGGGCGACCACCAACAGTTTCAAGCGGGTCTTAGACGGACAAAATCCCACTCAACGCCATAACGGCGCTACATACACGTTCTTCTATTTGCGACGAGTCGTCCTATTTAGATCACACTTTGGCTGACTCAATTTGTATATATATATTATTTTGGAGGCATATGTAAAGCATTTAAGCATGTTGGGTTCAATTACAATATGGGACTTGTCACGTTCGCAGGTGACCGGGAACTCAAAGAGCTTACTACATCAAAACTGTAAGAGAAAGTACTTACGCTTGTTTTAGGCTTTTAGGTTTTACGACTGCGCAAATAAACGACGCAGTTTTTCAGCTTTATTCATCTCTTAGCACCCAACTGACCGTTACTATTACCTTGGCATAACGCCCTAGTTGAGCTCCAGTTGAAAGTACATGCAGTACTCGAGCGTGTTGGTCATGCCACCGCTCTCGTGTTCCGTCATATAGAGAATATTTGGGGCTCTGCCAACTTTGTGATGGCACTCCGGCAAGCGTACCTAATCCACTCTATGGAGTTACGTACGTTGATGGTCTCTATTTGTTTTGGTCTCTCTTTCTCTATGCTTGCTCTCTGACACTACTTCACGTCTTCGCGCTCGCTTGTGTGTGTGTCCATTTACTTTGTTATAGTTTTTCCTATGCTAACTGTGTTATATATTTACATATGTATGTGTGTAAATGCATATGCGTATATACGACGAGAAATTCTTGGAATGAGCTACTTTTAATTCAATTTTGGCGCTCTCTCAACGCTGTTGGAAACGGTAATTGGCCGTTACAATTTTGTTTGATTTTGTTTCTCCTGTGCGACGCATCAACATGTTTTAGAGAATAAAAAATTGAGGTTCAAACGTTTTGAGCAACCCCCCCCCTATTCTCCAGCCTGGATGAGGGATCCAAGAGTGAGAGAGAAGTGGGTTGTCGTGATGAAGGATCCAAGAGTTGTTTGCCTAGAAGGCCCCTTGCGCCGGTCGTTATCACGCAATCTTCTTGAAATTTAGAAGTTGTATTCCTTATTGGCTGAAAACCCAGGAGGCAGAAAGTCGTGCAGGATAATGCCCCTGTAATCGAAAAAAAAAACAGTCCAAAGGAGCTTGGTGTTGGATCTGCTCTGTCTGAATTTCTTCAGTCGACCCTCTCCTTGAAAGCTATACTGAGAGTGGGCTTCGTCTTCACCCTGTGAAGCAATCCAGGCACTTCTGCTCTTGCATAAATGTTCAATTCGGATATCTCCCGACGGGTGTTTATTTGATGAAAGCGCACATAGCCGTGTAAAGATATGAGACTTCGGTCTTTCTTTACTTTCTTTTCAGAGTACTTGCGCTGCTCTTTAAGATATAGGCAACGCGGTCGAATAACTGGACCGCGCTAACTAAGTTCAGGGTTAACCTGTGAGAATTTATACAGGCGTGAGAAGCCTTTGAATGCATGCGCAGACTTTTCAAAGCCATGCAACCTGTACGCCTTTTACCATTGCTCAAGTGTTCCTTTGCTATGTCAATGCAGGCGATGCTACAGGTTACATTAGCGTATGACTAATGCATGAAGTTATTAGTGGTTAATGAAAAACCTAATACAAACACTACATATATATATATATATATATATATATATATATAATTTTTATAGTATGTAAACAATTTATTCATTGTAATCTTTCATTAGCGGTGGGAACATGACTATGCATATATATATATATATATATATATATACGCACAGCGTCTTGTAAGGGATGATGGAGCCGATTTTATTTATTTAAAATGCACCCTGCTTGGGTATGTAAATTGTACGTGACATTCTCTTAAAGAAGTTGGGACAGGCCGGAGTCGGACCGCAAATGCTCACTCTACTCTGCGTACTTCTGAGGGCTAACCAAATGATCCTCGATGATGGTGTGTGCGAGCATAACACGTTTGATCAGACGACTGGGTATCCGCAAGGCGACAATCTTAGCCCATTGCTATTTATAACGTTACTCAGTGATCTGCCACGCATCATGAAAGAGCGGCACTCAACGGTCATGACCCTGCTCTACGCAGATGATCTGGTAATATTCAGCAGAATCCGTACTGACCTGCAGGCTGCTCTTTGCACACTGGATGAATATTTCTCGCAAAATGGCCTCATAGTAAACGTGTCAAAAACCAAGGCTGTTAAGTTTCGGCGTGGCGGGCAACGAGCCCGCGCAGATAAACTGCGATTTCACGGTGAGCAAGTGCAGTTTGTAGAGACCTTTTGCTATCTCGGGGTAATTTTCTCGTCTCGAGGTAAAACTTTTTCACAGCATGTAACTGAGCGTTGTAGAAAAGCGCTTATCGCGGCAGCGGGTATCAGAAACCCAACACAGTTGTCCGTCCGGACGGCCATGACATTATTTACGCTCAAAGTGACATCCGTAGCTGCTTACGGAATTCAAGTGACATGGAAACATCTTAGCACTTCGCAGTTATGGCAGTTGGATAAAGTAAAACCAGCCTGCTTGAAGCGAGTACTTGGCCTTCCGTCAAATTCGCGCAACGGATTAGTGTACATGCTCGCGGGTTCAGTATAATTTATTGATAAACGCGTAGACCGCTTTAATTTGCCGCAGACAGTCGCTCTGGAAACGTTTCATCATGAGTATTCTCAAAAAGTGTCTCTAATTCCCAGAGAGTTTTATCTATCACCAGCTAACCAGGCCTGGAAGATGGGGCCGATTTGCTTGTGCGACTGCCAGACGCGCCATTTAGTGACCAACAACTCACTTATTATAATTATATGTTTGCTCTCCTTTGCATAGTATCAGTAAACTTGTCATTAAAAAACGATTGGCCAGAAGCAGGTTCTGGCGGCCGATGGCAATCACAATTTCTCTCACGTTGTCAGTTACGATTCAACGTGGGTAAAGCGTATTCCACACGATTTCTTACCAAAAGCTCCTGAGTTTCGTTTTCACCATAGCCTGCCCGTAGGGAATCTCTCATGCTGCTCCTGCTGCAACAACAATAACAACCATTATCTATTAACATTCATTAATACTTATTCATCCATATCCATTGATCGAACAGCGACAACAATACCAACAATCGACAAAAGCAGCAGTTGTAGAGCGCCATAGGTACGGTAGGTTACGGCGTATTCAAGAGAAATAACTAGATTGGGCTTGCGGCAGACTTCCGCCCTGCTCGATATTGCAGAGCGTGCGTGCACGCTATATAGCGCGGTGTTAGGAAGCGGAAACAGCGACAACAACAACAACAACAACGGCAACAACAACAATGACAACAACAACGGCGACAACGACGACAACAACAACAACGGCGACGACGACGACAACGACGACGACAACAACAACAACAACGGCGACGACGACGACAACGACGACAACAACAACAACAACGGCGACGACGACGACGACAACAACAATGACAACAACAACAATGTGCAACAGCATTAACTGAAGTCTCTTAAAGCCCTTTGAAAGCAAGACGCTCGATCTCCGGAGTTCCACCACCTTTTCTCTGTTCTTCTCCATTCGGGTCGCTGTGAGTGGCGCAAAGCATCGTACCGCGCGCCTTTGTTCCGCGTGGGTTGTAAAGGCTGCACCAAAGGTCCGGCTACGCCATGTTACGCTCGCCGAGCGGCGTTCAGCGACGAGCGAAACTTCACTTCTTGCTAACCGCAGGAAAGTCTAGCCTCTTTTCGTGCCGCTTCATAGGCAACCACTAACTAGAGCAAAAGATCCTCCGAGGCCGAGCGCTGAATGGTTGCCCAAATAATGACAACGACGACAAGCCCAAAGACCTCTGCAGTTAGTGAGCCTTCTTTTGACTGAGAGATTCATTTGGTCGTTAAACGACATTCTCTCATCTTTATACTTCGCGTTTTTTTGCGTACCGTCGACAGCTAGGACGAGGATCGACATTGAGTTCGCCGTGCGGAAACCAAGTTTTTCATAAGCTACATCGTTTGTGACTTGTAATAAGGTAACTCGTCATTGATACAATAATAAATCAAATGGTGACAATTATCTTTAGTCGCGCATTCAAAAAAAAAATTGATTAATTTACTTTTCTTTACCTTTCGACGCAACGAGCGCAATATTTTCGTTCAAGCCCTTGGGCAACCTCCGCAGTACAGAGGCTGTATGCTTTCGAGTGTATTTGCAAGTACTCATGAATAAAGCTATGTGTTTCATTCATTCACAAGAAATGAAGCAACAACAAACTTTAGTCAGCGCTCGTGGTTCATCAAAGGGGCGTCATAATAATGCTATCTTCGTTAACTAGACAAAAGCGTATAGCAGATTTAGATCGAATGCGAGTCAATACAAGTTGGTGTCGTCGTGGCCGTTTATTGCTAATACGAGTATAATAGAGTACGATCATTTTCGTTGGCCTTAAAGTTCCGCGGAAGGCTCACTTTCCTTCACGTCATGCATCCCTATTTTATTCTCCTATTATGCATGATAACACCAGACGACAACAACAGCAGCCTCAACGACTTGTCGCCCAGTCTGAAAGCACTAGAACTTTTATGCTAATACACCTCCACGAGCACACGCGAAGTGAGAAGATATTAAAATGATTTACTTGGTGGGTGAAATCGTTTGCAGAAACACATATCTTCGATTTTGACAAGCTGACGCCGATTGAAGCAGGCCCGCGATGGCCGATGGCGTCGCTGCGTGTGCCGTATATTTCCATGCAGCACTCGGTTACTGTTCGGGTTACATTTCTCCTCACACTTATGATGAAGCAACTCTTCTTCGTTTTCGGACAAAATCGATCCATTTTGCACGCCGATCCATGTGCGACACCGCATTGAGAACGAGAAAGCCATATACCGTGGTGGTACGATCTGGCATTGCAAATGAGCCATTTTCTTTGAGCCAGTGAGTAGGGATTTTCTTAAACGACATGCAACATGCATGCATCTTACTCCATAACGATGGTAACAGCTAGGGGCTTCTAGGGCCTTCGGAAGGCGTTTGCGTGAGAAGGCTGCTGCAAACTTAAATCGAAACAGCTACCTCTAATGATTGTACTGTGTCAGTGGAGTTAGAATATTTGCCAGGCATATATTTATTACTGACATTGTTTAACGTAGTTTAACGTGAATTTACATTGTTGTGTATGTGTGTGTGTGTGTTTGTGCGTTCGTGTGTGTGCAGGGGTGGGCGGCTATCAGTATAAACATATCTTGAGAACGTCTTTTTCCAATTGTTTTGATGGAACCATGGCAGAACTCAAATTAGAGGGTGCCGTAAGCAAGTGGAGTACTGCTTGCTCCTCTGTGTGTAGAGTCCTATGAAACTTTAAAGTGGGCCTAAGTAAAGAAAGAACGAAGAATTTAAGGGCTTCGAGTTTAAGTTAAAAGATTATTGTTTTCAACTCTTAGATACTGTAAAGGTGCGATCATAAAAACATTACGGCGGACGACAATATCTCGCACTACCTTAAATTAGGCGACTTCAATGTAAACTACGTAGTGACGATATATATTATAACCTCTTTAATTTATTTAGGAATTTAATATATACATAGTAGATAATTGTCGCCCAAACAAGCCGGCATTGAATCTGCTTATTCGAGATGTATCTGGGAACGTGAAAAGACGTCAATTGTTTGTTGGGTGCTCACATGAAGGGTATGCGTACAGAGGTATTGCATACTACAGGTGTATGCGTGTACCGCAATGTCTTTTATGTTTTTGTGCCAAGATTTAACAAGGCGTTTAGGCGATCAGTAGTTATAGCCAAAAGAACTTTGGAAACAATTATAAAAGTTTTTACAAATCTTATTTGATAGTAAAGAGCGACGTAAGTTTACCAGGTACATAATTAAAAGCGTAATAACGAATGTCAGTACTTAGTGTTTCTATTACACGTAAGTAAGCTTCATCTTGGTATGTGTATGTTTGCTTGGCATATGTGTAACGGATAATCTCTTTGCTTTCAGGTTGCAAACCGCACGAAGTTGTCATAATGAATGGTCTCACCGTCAACCTACATCTGCTAATGGTAATGCTGTTATTTTTAGGATACATACATTCATATGTTTGTGCGTGTGTGTTTATATGTGTATAGAAAATGATTATTATTATTAGATAACCAAGGTGCTGTAACCCTCACTTGTTTTCACCCGAAAATAACCTTGCTCATTTTTCTGACGGTAGATGGTCGCGATCTTAATAGGTTTTTGGCGGGTAAAAAAGCTCTTCTTATCGGACAAAGGCTGAATATACTTCATTAACATTAGTTTGGCCTTGGTTAAGGAAGTCGCCGATAGCGCCTCGTAGCTCTTTCTTCTAACGTCATTGTATACGGCCCAACAGGATCCAAGCATGTGTTCTTTGTAATTCTCTTCCATAAAACTGTAGAGGAAAATCTCACCCGGTCGATTATGTTACAACCCAGCTCTACCTGTATGGCAAATGTATGGTAGTAGATTCAAAAGTATGTGAGGGTGTCCCCAGTTTTGCCCACGATCCAGGTGCACGACAAGCAGACATCAATTAACTTTTATGTTACAAACGAGGTTTGGTTTGCTAATGCATTCCTTTTTTTTTTGTTTTGTCCTGTTTAGCACCATGCATTATGTTATTGTTGTAAAACAAATTTTATACCAAGCTGACCTCTAACCGTTTGTCCCCTATGTGAGGCTCTTATCGATACCTACGTCCGTTCTCATCGAGGTTTGTGTGGGGGGAGAGGACCTGTTTAGAGTGTTGACTTGTAGAAGACAAGTTCGTCTTTCTCTTTTTAACGAAAACATAGCATGCTCATACTAGGCTCAGCTGTACTTTTTCCAGAATATGATGTTTTTATTATTATTGCGACTGCAAAGTAAGCGTATGTAGTATATAACTATATACACATAGTAGTGCAGCTAAGGAGGTCAAACGTCATTGGACCTGAGCCTGTCTACATCGTAGAACAGCCATGATTGTTCAATTTATTTTTGTGAGCTGGTGTATGGTCATCTTATAAATGGAATAGTTTGTTGAACACGGTGTCAGTGCAGTCGCTAAAACACTTAGTACTTCTATTGGTGATAGTTTCTTCATTGTGAATTAAATGTGTCTCTAACTAAACTGGGCTCAAACCTTGGACGTTGGCTTGAAAATTTACTTCGACCAGTAGATTTTCTTGTAGTTTACTTTAACGTTTTTTGTTCTTAGCTCGTAAGTCTGAAGAGCCAGTGCGCTCATGGTTGTCATCTACAGGCGTGTCGCCGGTTGGATCCCTGTTGTTGACCAAATTTTTCCTTAATTAATGCTCATTGAGAATAGATGATGAATCATACCGCTGAATGGTGATGAATCCGCCGCAATGCTGCCACAAAGACTGATGGAGAAGCTCTATATATCTCAACACGTCTAACCCTCTAGCGACGCTTTATAGGTTTATCGCACGCTGTGTTCCTCTTCAAGCAGTTCTGCAAAGTCGTTGTCTATCGGCCAGCTTAGTTTACACGTGGCGAGGTTAGATGTACTCATCAGTAGCGCCCACTTTGAACACCTGCGACAATCAGTCTAAATCAGAAGTTTCATCGCCAGCGCATAACCAAAGCTAAGTGATGACGAATTCCTAGAGAATAGTCTGTCAACATCCGCAATGCGCTCGATTTCTTCAACCACGTCAATCAGAGCATCCAGCAACGCCAAGGTTTGTCCCCTTCTTATCTGAAGATACCTCAGAAATCGAGACCCACAATCAGGCTGAACTCTTTCGGTCATATTTTGAGTTGATGTCTCTGACAGCACCTCTCACGCCGATGTCACTGCTTGCTGAGGTGAATACCGAGAGCCCACCCCTAGCGTTCCCAGCCCCGCTGATTGAATCTAAATTACGCTCACTTCCGCTGAAAACGTCAGTTGCGCCCAATGGGTTTCCGTCCGTTCTGCTTAAGAAAACGTACACTGCCTTTGCACCTTCCCTGTCGAAATTGTTCGAGTGTAATTTGGCAGAGTTTGATGTTCCGGAAAGGCGGAAAGCCTTTATGTCGTCACACCGTGTTCAAGAAAGACGATCGGAAACTTGCCAATAATAACGAGCTTGTCTCACAACATCGCATCGCGTGTCTTGTCATGGAGAAAATTATTGTAGACTATCTTAACAGTTTTCTCAGGGGTGCTGGACTTGTCGATACCAAACTGCATGGTTTTACCAAGGCGCGTTCAGTCACTGGACGCCACACAGATATGGGGAATTGCTCGAATTCAAAGCAACAACGTTTACTGTATACAATTCGACATTAGCCGTGCATTTGATCAAGTAGACCGCAAGTAATTAGCAGAATAAGTGCGCACACAGCGTCATAGATACTCTATCTTATACATTTTATACGAACAACTTAACAATTTATGAAAATAGTAAAAGTAACGATTACTATTAACTACTGTGTAAATAATGTATCCCGTTGGACTGTTGAAAACAGCAGAGATTTTTTTGTTTTAAAATGTGCAGCAGTTTATGGTTTGGTAGAACTCGGCAAGAAAATCATTTTTCCAATATAGAGGGCGGAAACGTCTTGCTTAGAAGTGAGGATAACACCTATAAAAGTAGTTATTCTGCCTTTTGTTTTCTGCATAGTTGTGCGAAATCTACGTTTGCGGCAGTCGACTAGACAGGTTAAATATGGTTATAAAAATCGATATGTTGTTATGTCTTACGTTGAAGCTTTCACGTGCAGAACTGTGAAATTTTGCCAATGCGACCAAAAATGTACACCCAAAATACTATTCTCAGAGAATAACAGATTGGATTCCCCGCATTTTTGTACACATTGGATGGTGCTGCGTTACATAGTTGCCGAGTAACTAAGCTTTTTCGACAGCCATGGTTGTTACTTTTACGTTGAAGCATTCACGTTTAGAACCGTAGAATGTTGCCAATACGTTTCCGTCCCCTCTTTCCATTGGGAAAAAATATTTCTATGCTGAGTTCCACCAAACCTCAGTATGGGTTTTGCTGAGAACAGCCATTGTTGCCTGTTAGCGGTTGCGCGAGTGGGCAGGTAAGAAGAGCCGTGTTTGAGGCTGTACCACTTTTTGAGGTCCCAGGGAATTTATCTGGGGAGGACCCGTATGGCTGCTGTAGAAGCCATGAGACTTGCTCGTGCCTTTGTTAGGCGCCAAAGGGTTTTGGATCCTGTTGAGGGGACCACATCTGCCTGGCCATCACAAAGGCATTGCTGCATTGCCTCCTTCGAATGACATGCCGAGAGCAACTGAAAACAGTCTTCTTGTCATAGTCTTATTGTAATGAGATATATACATATAAATATATAGATAGTCTTTTTATCTATCTATTTATAAACCAGTCCTCCAAAACAGAAACGAATAAAATTCTGCTCCATCTGAAGAATATGCAAGGCCGGTCAGAAAACGCCCTATGGTCGCTTAGAAGAGAATTTGCCAAAAATGTAGTTGTTTATTAGCGTTCACGCCAAATACTTTAAAATCATAACCCTACAACCACTCACAGCGCTAAAAACGGACATACTCAGCCAATGGGCAATTCATCGATCATTTTGGTACCAAATATGTGTCAATGTGAGCTATGGTTGCGGAGTAATTACAAGTTTTCGGAGGGCATGTCGAGATTGAGTGCATGTAATCTGTAATCTTTTCATGCACTGTATTGAATGCACGGTTCCACAAAACTCGAAATTTTCGACGAATTGTTGGCAGCGGTGTGCTGGTGGGGTTGCGCTGGGTCGACACCTTGCTGGCACGATGGTCTGTGCGCTTTCCCGGTCAATTTTGCCGATATTGTTAGTGAACAATAGCGATTGGCCGGGAGCGAGCGAAGATGCGACCGTCCGCTGTGGCGGCCGGAGGCAGACTGAATATATATGAGATATATATATATATATATATATATATATATATATATATATATATATACGCACGCATGTTGTTTAGACTATTTATTCATGTCTTGCTTTAATTATTTGACTTCAGTAGGTTAATGATGCAACTCTTTTTGCAACGGCTCCACTACATGATTTAACATTCACTAGAGCTGTTCACTAAACCAATCTGGCTTATAGTGTTCTATATTGATCAGCCTATACTAGTTTAGTAAATTTTCGTGCGCTCGCGTCTAGTAGCGACGTCTCTTATATTGGTGTTTAAGGTCTCGAATTGGGATGAGGCAAATGCCGAGGTGGACAAGGATAACCGAGAAAAAATGACTGAACGAAAAAGAATTGGAGACATTACTGAAGTGTACCACCTGAAGGAATGGTGCACGACCACGCTTCTATTCACGTGATAATATTTTTACATGACAGTAAGATTATTGTAGCTTTCGTATATATATATATATATATATATATATATATATATATATATATATATATATATATTTATATATATATATATTTATATATTTATATTTATTACTGTACGTACTTTGCGCTAGGCAATGTATCGCAAGCAGCAATTTTGGGAGCTTTAATAACTAGACATTTGCTGATTTCCTTGATGATTCTTAAGGATATAGTTGGTAACCCGTACTACCTATGAGACGCTTTATACTGACACTTGAGTTTATTAACCCATTTACTGGTCATTCGTCAAAATCGAAAAAGGCCGAAATAACCGAAGGCTGGCGACAAATCAATACACGACAACAAACATACATAGGATATATGTAGGAATCTGTACCTACAGTTCGGGCTCACCCTAGAATGAAGGTGTAAGTAGAGTTGATACGTCGCATATACTCGTAGTTAAGCCTGCGCCTCGCGACCGGTGGAGGCACATAGGTGCGCGGGGTCAAGCCCCACCGTTGCATATTTGTAATTATAGAGTCCGTCTATGAAGCAATGCGAAGCGCCGTCCCATGAACGTTAAAGCTTGGCTGAGAGTCAGCTCTAAAAATTTTATCATATAGATAGGCAAGTGAAGCACTCTCTATTATGTTGTTGGCTATTGCTTGGGAACAATTTAAATATATTTTGGAACTATTGTATGGAACCCCTCACAATGTCCTAAGCCGCTATCTTTGCTATATAAATTGGCTTGATTTCTTACACAGTCAAGGCAAACAGCTTTGTCACCTAAATGCTCACCGTAGTTCTACTTATAAAAAGGTGGGGGGCATTGTCGTGGTTGGCATTTGCCGTTTAGGGGCCAGTGTATGTCCTGACAAACCGCTAATGCTTTTCGTAGTCGCGACTAATGTCTTCCTTGTGGAATTAGCTGTCCGCATTATTACATCATGTAATGCAAGTCACTGTGGAATAGTGGGACGGTCATATGTGTAGGTGCTAATGTGATTTATAATGTCCTTGCGTTCGATTCGATATATTTACCGCCTCTATCAACATTAAAACCACAGATACCGTATGCTCACCACTCAATTAATGTTCGTAACCGAATGTTTTTTTCTAATGATTGCAGCTGAACTTCTATCGACCTACGGCGGAGAGATATAAAATTGTCATCGAAGCAGTTGCCTTTCCTTCTGATATGGTAAGTATCATATGCGTATTCAACACTTACTCTTTAACCGGATTATATGCAAATCGTTTCCTTCATTTGGACTCTACGTATGATCTTAACTTTGCATTAAGGACTACACGATTTAGATTTATATGCGCTCGGAATGTACCTAGTGTACTCTGGGGTCGAGGTAGTTAAGGTCGAGGCACTTAAGTAGTCGAGGCACTTAAGTAAAGAGAATCTTTTTGTTGCATGGTTGTATTTGTGAACGACTGCCGTATTGACACATGGCGGCTCTACAAATAGCAGCCCCCCCGATACAACATCTATGAGTACAAGGTAAACATAATGCATTGACCGAATTGGGACGTTGCGCAAATTGTTTAGGCAGCCCTTTTCCCGGCTCACCATGCGCTGGACTTGAAGCCGTATCAGATTCCTCTACTCTGCGTCCAAGCCAACCCAGCGAGAGTGTCTGCCGCTAATGTAATCAAACCCCTTCGAGCGCCTAGCCTGGTCTATATACCTGCTTTGTTTCTCATTACTGGCCGATCAAAGCGTCGCGTCAGGTTTGCTACCATTTTGTAGTTCACTATCTTTGATTAAATAGACCGAATGGTGCTAAGTTCCAAATGTTTTTGGTTTCCTTATGGGAGATTACTTCTCGAGACTACGTATAGTCCTTTTGCCATTTTTGTCGGTCACAGTATCGTGGCAATTTGCTTTACGTCTATGCATGCAAAGGTGTCGTGTCTCCCTAGCTTATCTGATTACAAAATTATCTGTTTTGATTTACCTCTTACGTTCACGTACGTCTGTTTTTTTATGCATCCATACTAAATCAATCATTCAAATTGTATGATTTTAAACAAGATATTATTGTTTTGTTAAGTTGCTTTCTTTGCTGCAAATGAGCTGCAATTTGGCGTAAACAAAAGAAAAAGCGGATATAAAACTCTTAACAGCAAATTATTTTTGTAAGATGTAAGCTAGATGAAAAACGTTGCAAGCATGTTGACATTAATGTTGCTAGCTTGTATTGGTTACTTTAATGTTCATTAATGTACCGTGAGTAGAAGAGTATTTATAGGTGTACTGAACACATTAAGTAAAATATCGTTTTATCATATTTAGTGACTCGGCAAATTTACCACTAGAAACTCACATGGGTTGTCTTTTGATCCATTTGTTGCCTGTTGTTTATCTCAAACCTGTCACTCATTAGAAAACATGAACGTTTGATGGCATGAGGTGTGAAAAGCTCTCCCGGAGTTCAGAGCAATCTGAATAGGAAATTTACTATTCATTCAATTCAATTCAATTCAATTCAAGTGCTCCTTTATTGTTTTTAAAGGGAATATAATTATATACATGGCTATTCACAAGTTGGTTATTCAATATATACAATGCACAATATAAGACGCATAAAGAAAAATGAACCATATACAAGGACGCAATAGTATCAGTGCGTGATATATATGTAAAAGTAAAGTTTATAATATTATATCACGAATTCATAGTTCTCAACATTCTCGCCATCCGCCACGAAAACATATTGTTGATTCGGTCAGATCGTGCAACTATTTTTGACGATATGGTTTGAGTACTGCGCAGATTGTTGTTTCGAATATTAAAAAAGATGGGGAGTCTATTCGACTGAGATATTCGTGCGTACATTTTAAAATCTGCTCTCGAGTGTCGTTCTGATATAGGTAGTAAGTCGAGACTGCTACGCTCTACCTTACATCTCAATGCAACACGTCGAAGGAATTTAGACTGAATTTTTTCAATTGCATCAATATGTTTCTTTAAATACGGCCGCCAGACTTCACAGCTGTAGATGAATTTGGGAAGTACAAGGCTATTATAGAGGCGGATATAAAACAATGGACATTCGATAATAAAACAACGAAATATCATGTTACATATAAGACTAGCAGATTGAATGGTTTGCGTAATGTGAATGTTAAAATCTAGCTCCGGTGTTATCGTTACCCCAAGATCGCGAATGCTGTTTACTCTGGGTATCTCCTGTCCATCAAGTGTGTAGACGTGGCCCTCCTTCAGACACACAACGGCGCATTTAGGGACCGAAATGATCATATCATTTTTGACGCACCAATCGGAGATGGAGTCAATTGTTTTCTGTAATATTTCCCTGTCAGCCTTTATGCCAGATGGCCCGTAAAGTTTAAGATCATCTGCATATAGTATACTAAGATTGCACATCACGCTGCTTTGGCTCGGAGAGGATCATCGGGAAATGCAGTACTGTAAACTCAATCTACAGTACCAATTTCAATTGGTACCGATATATGGAGTTGATAATTTAGTCGTTTTTTTACTATTTTCCAATTGTCGTGAGTTGGAACAAAAATGAGCCAGAGTAACTCAAGTTGACAAATGCCTTTTTATATAGAGATCCTATAAGGCGTTAAAAAGAACTTAGGTTGTTGCAATAATAAGGGAATCCGTAATAAATTATTTTAATAGGAGAGCCCAGTACGTTTCCCACGGAGTTATGCAAAATCCCTCCCACCAAAGTGCGCCTGCTGAATAAAACCCACAAGAGCGCTATGATGAATTCCCTGTTTTAGCGTTCTAGGGCTTATTAAAAGTATCATCGATACAGGCACCGGCTTAGTAGATGCAGAAGTTTATTCAAAAGTTCTAATCGCAAAAATACTGACGTGAAACGTCAAAGTAATTCTACCTGAAGCAACTGTGATTCAGCCTGCGTAAAAGAAGAGGACGTTGAACGGCAAACGCGCGTTCCACACTGTCGCGTTTAGCAAAATTCGTACGATAAAAGGAGAATACTTAAAGAGCTACATAAAAGTCTGGGTGATATGTCAACGTTGCGAAAGACGTTTGGAGGGACTTAAATGTGCGCTTGATCTAATAATGACAGCAATATTCTAATATTGGAGTATCGCTGCAAAACTAATTCCTCTAACTAATAACTACACGTCCATTCTAAACATTAGGTGCACACTACAGACCTTGTTTAAAAGAACTTCAATATGCTCTTCTATGATGACCCTGGAGTATCGTAACCCCTGGTGGTTGAAACTATGCATTGGCCAGTTTGGCATATTTGTTTGTCTTGCCGATTGCTGCTAAGGTCACGTCGTGACCAGCCATAAGTGCACGGAAGCCTACCGATGAGGGAAAAGTATTGGTTACGATGGCATCACAGACAAGGGTCCGGCCCCATTCAGAAGGGATGAGGTCATTTCGTCGTGACGCTTATCATTGTTCCAGTTTAGTTTGATGAGTTCCAATGTTGTTGGATAGCCTGCGTCGCTTTCTAGTGCACCGTTAATAGTCGCGTGGCGTAGTCGACTGTGACCTTACCAAGAGGGCTTAATAGAGCATACCGGTGAGTACGAATGCCCACCTTCTCTCCGCCATCTCGACGCATGTAAGGGTAAACGAGGCGTGCATCAAGTCTGAGGCCGACACATACTCTTGCAATGAAATCATCAACTAGGTTTCTTAATGGTGCTCTATGTAAGGCGTATAACCAATCGCTTACATGTTTTGCAGAGGTTGAGCAAGGCCAAGACTTAGTAGAGTCATTATTGGCGTGATCAGTAAATTAGCCAACACGTTAATCGGTAGCAGGAACGACTATTCATTCTGAGATGTGATGTCGTTGCTGAAGTTCCGAAAACCGCAAACAAGCTGCTCCAAAGCCAGTTTCGTCGAGGGCGTCGCAGATCCCACCAGAAGCCTGCGGTTTGGCGGCAACTATCGCAGAGAGTGCTAATATTTCCGGGTTTAGAAAGCCATGTCTGGATACTGACAAAAAAAATCAATCGTTTAACTATATCCGTTTGACTGGGGAAACCCTGGGAGCTCTGTTTTGTTTGCGTTGAGTCTCTCGCAGTCGGCTAACTTGTGCCTGATGTCGAGTACTATTGAATCGGAGCTGCCATTTCATACGAACAGTTCGTATTTCGAGGGGTTTAGGGGCAAATCGCCGACCTTCTAGAAATGTCCAACAATCATTTTGTATTCATTTGTTAGCTGATTACGATTGCCAAGGCGTAACCATCCAGTACTCCCTCGCCCAACATCCTTGCTTGCGAATCCGGGTATTGATTGTGTAGGCCACATAGTCTCGGCAGGTGCAGGCAAGTCTTTTGCTTGTAATGCTTTGGTGGTATCTTCTCTAGTGAAAAACGTGTTTGTAGAAACTAGAATTCGAGCAGCAGTTGTAGCGTTTCCAGTCGGACAACTTGGCTGAGACTTTTCAAGTAAGCAAACAAGCCAGCGTGGGTTGCCGCATTTTTTTTCAAGTGGTTCAGCGGGCCGAGCTCATTCTTTCTAATATTCTTCGCTAATGATTGTTGGACCATTTTATTTGTTGGGAGCCGAAGGGCAATTTGTACGATGGAAACACTGCCAACCAATGCGTGGAGACTGTCCTAAATGTACGCGTTATCGAGTTTCTTAATAGGGGTCATGGCTAATGTCTGTCTAACAGTTTTGGGTGTGACACGTGCTATGTTTATATTTTTATTAACATGTCTTCAACTGAAGGATAACTGTGGTGATTTGTATTAACACCGGAAACCGGCGAAATAGTTGTCGGATGTTTTGTGACGGCCGCTGACTCTCAGCGGTATGGTCATATATCATCAATTCTCAATGAGCATCGCTCAAAAAAATTCGATTAGCATGTATCGAACCGGCGTAACCCCGGTATATGACAACCATGGCGTGGTCTACTACATTACACCAGGGCAATGTGGCGGCGTGGTTTACCGGACTAGTGCGCTAGTCATGGTTGTCATATACCGGGGTTACACCGGTTCGATCCCTGTTGCTGATCGAATTTTCTTTAAGCAATCCTCATCGAGATTAGATGATTAACCATACCACTGAGTGTCAACGGCCATGCTGTTGGAGAAACCCTAGATATTTCAACATGTCCGGCCCTCGGTGTATTGAAGCTATACCACACGGTGAGTTCCAAGCCCGTAGGTGACGGAGGATGGTTTAGAATTAAAAACAACCTCCTTAAAAAATGTTTTTAATTCTAGGGCAGGTCTCACACCGGTCCACACCTTCAGACTGGGTTCGGCGTTTGCGGCGTACGACTGTGTGTGTGTGTTGAAGGTGACGATAGATCTAGAATTAGAAACAAGTATTGTAAGGAGGTTGTTTTCGAGACCATCCTTCATGCCCTATGGGATTGGAACTCACCTGCAGGATATCTTCAATGCATAAAGGGTCGAAAAATATATCTATAAGCGTCTTGCAAGCCTTGGCGTTGACACGGCTCGGTCTAAAATCTCCCGTGTTATTCTACACGCTGCAGGAGGCTGTTTCCGGGGTTGTTGTTTTTATCTTTGGTGGGTTTCTAGGCTTACACCCTTACATATAGCCAGTAGTTGCGATGTTGCCAGGATCGGCTGGCGTAAAACCTCGTTTACAAGATTATTCTATGGTTGCCGCGGCAGTGATATACTTTTACCTGTTGGAGCGTGCGTACAAGTTTACTCTTTTTCCTCAGGAAAAAAGGGTGTGGGCATAAGGAAGCATTAGCGTGCATGTTATCTATGATAATTAATACATTGAATGTGTTTTGACTCAAGGTAGTTATGTGGCGTTCGATTCCGCATCTACGAGACAATTTTTGTATGCTTGAGCTATGTAGCTGAGTCGGAGGCACTTGAAGCAAACCATCGATTTGGCCCAGTTTGAATACTAGATGGTGCAAATTATATCCTAGAAAAATCGAGGTCGGTGGGTGTCGGCCGAGCGTGAGTACTCCTTCCTTCACTCCGAGTGCCGTGCAGGCTGCGAACATGAGTACCGGCCAGCTCTCTGAGTTCGTCAAGGATTTCCGCCTCCATAATTGCGACGCTAACAACTTGAATTCCAGCTTTGTATGAAGCCATAGCTGTACATGGGAATGTTCCTTGTATCCCGTTTAGTTGCTTAGTGTTTTACAGGGAGATTGCTTATATATATAGGGTGTTTCTAAATTAGGCACACTCATTAAAGGATGGTAGAGCCTGTTCAATAATATTTTTTACCATTGGAGTGGGCGACGAAAGTGGCTTGATAGGATTAAGAGTAAAATTATTAGTACCTTTTATATGTAGTATAAACTACATACATGCGGATCGTCAGACGTCACTTCACAACAGGCGCCAATGCCGGTGAATCAGAAACGTCGTGTTTGACAGAAAACTTAGCGTCTCACTTACTTAAGAAGGGCAAGAATATATTGCTAGCTACGTATACTTATTAGAAATACCAGCCGTTACAGAGTTTCTGGAGAGCGGCGTCGCCCCATATTATGTTGGCAATCATCGTCCACGGACAGAGGGTACCTTGGACTATCTTCAGTCATTATATCAAATGGAATCAGGTTGTGTTGACGCCGAGAACCAAGATGGTTTATCTATCAATTATATATATATATATATATATATATACATGTGTGTGATGCATTTCAAGATGCATCTACGTGCATCAGACACACGCTACGACATTGACATTCGAGGCGGATGGCGTACGACACAGGATCGAGATCATTGGCGGCCGAGGGTGGGTCTCTTAGTTCATTTTGCTGCTTGTTGTTAGCGAATGCTTGAATGACAAAATGAATGATTCGTAACTGCTATCAGAGTCTAGCCGGCAGCCGCAGCTAATTACTGAAGGGCGACTCTCGCCGGACGGCTGGATGTTTGCCGCCCCGTCCCGTAGTAATGAAATCGTGTGGGCCGCCCGGGGCAGACCGGGCGTCAAGTAACACCTGTACAGCGTCATCACGCGTACGGACACTCCTACATTAACGGGATAGGCCATATCGTTATCTTGCTCGCACACCGCTTTTTCGCATCGGGCATTTTTGTAGGGTTAATTAGACACTAGAATGTCGTGGAGTGCACGTTTTGCTGGAAACAGTGCCAGCAGAAAAAAAAGACGAAAAATGACCAACCAGAAGAAGAAGAAGAAGAAGAAAAGAGAACAAGCGAAGAGCGAGCTTGTGTGGGGTTTGCAGCACCATTCGAGGGGAGGGAGGGGTGATGGGGTTAGCCAGGGATCAGAGATGCACCTCTCGGCCCAAGGAACACGGAGTGTTTTTGCACAAACGAATGCATCGTCACTTCGTCTGTGTGTCACATCCGGGGCTGGAGAAGAATTGCTTCTAATGCACATTCCTTTGTTCTTTCTGTTCCGTGCGCTTGGTTTATTAGTAGTTTTGGTCTGCTCTGCTGGCAGGCCTCGCCGCTCTGCTAATTACGCCTATTGACATTCGTATCTTAATACTTATACGACATAACGCCTGCTGCTGTAGGGCTTACGGAGCTGTTACGCAGACAGCATATAGTGAAAGGTTGTGCCACATGTACGAATACGTGTCGTGATACAGTGTCATACTCAAATGCCTAAGCTGTTCTGCGTGCGGCTCCGCTTTACGGGAGCTTGTCGGACAAATTGCTAGAACAATGCACGCAGAATGCCGGTAAATGGACAGGTACGCGTTTCCTAGCAGTTACAGTAGTGTGCCGTAACTTTTATCAAAAAGCGAAACACGCGATTCTGAACAAATATATATATATATATATATAAAACCACCCGGTTTCGGTTTGGATCGAGTGCAGCGGTGCGTGTAGCGCTTGTCGGCTTTCTTTTACTTTGAGTGGCTATGATGGTGTTGTTCAGCAGATTTGTGTTCAGGTGATTCCTTGTGAATCTGTGCATCTGTCTTTGCAGTTGCAATCACAAGTGAGACTGGTATCTTAAGCGTTCAGCGTCAGTATGAACTTTGCTGGGTGAGACTTTACAGCTACATGCAAGGGGGGTGCAATCGTAAGAAAACAGCTGGAGTTGCCTGGAGCTGTCTGCTTTGCAGTGTGGTGAGGCAGGCTGCCGAGCCTGGACATAAAGGCGAGTGAAGCTGTGGATAACAATCTACATCTAGTATCTAGACTATTCAATGAGAGGTGGATTCGGTGGGCAAGTAGTCTGCAACAAGAACTACTTCCATCGGTCATTTGCTACGCTCATTGCTGTGTAGTCGGCGCTTCATGGGTGTTACGGGCAATAGAACTCCGGTAGAAACGGAAAAAAGAGGGGCAACCGCTATAAATAAACGTAATAAGTCGGAGCCGCAGGCGAGAAGCGTCGAGGGGAAAGAAGGAGAAGCTAATGGGGGAAGCAGGGTAGGCAGAGTCGAATTCGAAAGTGTTTGCAACAAGCAATAGCTGTAATGTGTAACAGCTGTAAATGTTTCCGAAGCTGCGACCCTGCCAACGGCGCACTCAGTATCATCAAATGTGGTGAAAATCGTCACTTCTCGAAACGAGGAAATCGCTGATAGTGTTGAGCTACCCGCAACTTAGCTGATTGTGGATGCTTATGACAATAAAGAGGCTGGGAATGATATTTCGGGTAATGGATGGGTAATTGAGGATCCAAGTGGTAAATAAAGATACGGCGAAGAGGGTAGGGAAACTTCACAGATTGATCACGGCCAGCACAGTGAGTAATTCCAGCGTGTTTTTCGTACCGTAACTGCACGGGAGATTGAGCACGACTGTAACGGCGAAACAAATATTGGTAGCGGGCCTTTCCAGAGCAACATGCTAGCTCTCTGTAGTGAGGTGTTTCGACTATACCCTGATACCAAACCTGAATCGAAGTCAGGTTATATTCATGTTTGGGGCAATGCAGTTGAAGTCACCAAAAAGTTTTGGGCCTTACAGAGCTTCTCGGAATCCGCGTGACCACAAGCCTGGACAACAACTGGGCACTGATTACTCTGTGGTTGGCTGTGGCTTTTCGGATGAGGACATATTAGCAACGCTGAAACAGGACGGGGTAGAGACGGCGAGAGAAGTTAGGAAGTGACGAGTTGGGGTCAGCTTACAGAGTTTGTTACGGACAAAGTCCTTTTACGCCTCTCTCGTGTGCCACCCACAGGGGTATTTCTGGCGTGCAAAAAGCACAAAGTTGTCATGTATGCCGGTGCATTTATAGCGTGCCTTAAATGCCAGAAACAGAGTCACATAGCCACTAATTGTAAAAAAAGATAGCTTATATAAATTGTGGTGAGACTAGCTACCTTGCAGATGAATGTAAAATTACACCTAAATGTGCGAATTGTAAGGTCTGCCATGCATCTTGCTCGTCGTTACGCGCATACGAAGTTGAGAAGCGAACGATTTGGTTAGAGCGCAGACTACTGCAACACGTCAGTCTAGGCTCTCCAAGTCAAGGAAGACTTTCAACCAGTTCTGGTGGCCACCTGGATCAAGGGAGATTTATCGTTTTCTTTTTTGCCAGTAAGTACGCCGGAGGTACAGAGAGGGCTAGATTCCACTACGGCTTTCTGGGGGGTTGGGGCTGCAGGAATCCCAGACAGATTGCTAAAGCTGTCCTCTGTCACCTGTAGATTCATAGCTTCCTCGGAGGCGCAGGAGCCGGTCCTGACCCGTGCCAGTCTGCATTTGTATGCATCAATACTTGAGCTCCTCAGGCTTGTAATTGATACTCTTTTCTGTGATCGATCATTGGGTGGTACGTATAAGAAACACTGGCGGAAACAAGCTTTCGAAAGTGATGCTGAGGACTGGGCCTCGCTGCAGCTCAGGCCACTACTATCTCTGATGACAAAATCTAGCACGTTGGCCTATCAGCGCCTATTAGAGAAAGCCATCTCACGCAGAGTTGCTAGCGTAGAGACAGGCCAGTAGAAATCCATGTCGCGTATTGTACCGTGCACGCTAACCCCGTCTGCTGCCACGACCGCCCAGAACGTTTTGACGGCAGTTCCAGCGAAATCTATTAATTGTTCTTAAAGTTTAATTCACGCAAGCAGCAGAGAAAACACCCACTGCGTCACGAGGTGAGGCTATTCGTCCAATAGGAGGCCTATTCGGAATAGCTTTCTATCGCCTCAACGTAAAGATTTAAGGGTTTTTTTTCCGATCTACTGCACACTTCAGGATAAAAAAAACTCTATAAAAATGATGTCGCAACCGGCTAATATGGATAATATGAGAACTGTGAGGGACTTAGAGAAGCAAGCGTTTATTGGCATGCTTGCATGGTGGAGCTTGCGCTTCTTACTGAGGCTTTCTAGCGAAACTTTCTAGGACTGCATTTTTATAATCATTTAGGGCTTTGCCGGCTGGTTCTTGCTCTACTTGCGGAAAGCCGTGGTAGACCAGTGGTTGAATTTTTGATATACTTACAAATACAGCCGAATATCGCCGGCGCACTGCATGAGGGAGAACAATCTTTGTGCGGGCCTCTTGGCTATGAAGGTGAACATAGCAGTTTTCTACCTCCCTCAAGCCTGTCTATGCCAGACGCCGAGACAGGAGTGACTTCCATGTGCGCCGATTGTTGAAGAATACCATTCGAAAGTTTTGCCTCGAAACGGGAGAATACGGGAATTCGGGAAGTTGAACGAGCCCGACGGGGTTTGGAGACCTGGAAGCCTGGACATACTCAGTGTCTCTATCGCTCATCTATTCTTGCATGTGACAATCACCACGTCTATGCCAGATACATAGTTCATAGCTATCGTTACCTGGTCCGTACGAATACCAATTTTTACGAGAAGTAAACAGAGTGCGTCTGTTGCTTTGCTCTCACACGTGTGTCTGCCTGCCTGACCCTTACAAAGATATCGCTGTATGTCTTCTCTCGAATGACATACCCAGAGCAGCTGAAAACAATATAAAAAGCAATTTTGTAGTATGAGTAGAATAAATATGTGATAGTAAAGCAGAAACTTTCAGGTTAAAGTGCATCTTATGCAAATCCTTTTACACACAAACGTAATGATAATTCAGTTCGTGGTTGCCAAGTAAATAAAGTCTAATAGTGTAAATGTCGAAATTGAGTACATACATACATACAGCCAATTGCTTTATTACGCGCATTACTCATTTCACCCTTTTATTGACATTGGCGACCGCCAGTCATTATGCACATTCTGCAACAATTGCCAATATTTTACAGACGTTTTTATATGTCAGACATGTCGGGAAAAGGGTTCTAGCAGCGGCGAATCATCTGGCGACAGGCCATTAATCGAACCAATAGGCGCGTCTCATACACGGTACCTATCAGGTGGCCCCAAGGATCAGAGACTAGACATGAGAAGT
Source organism: Dermanyssus gallinae (assembly GCA_003439945.1). Taxonomy (NCBI): domain Eukaryota; kingdom Metazoa; phylum Arthropoda; class Arachnida; order Mesostigmata; family Dermanyssidae; genus Dermanyssus; species Dermanyssus gallinae. Next base: position 66,677 of record QVRM01006745.1, read on the forward strand.
GGAGCTATCGCGGCCCGCAAGCAAAGGGCTTGTCTCGGCCAATCCAATAATTTCCAAGGGTAGAAGGAGTCCTCCTCAGAAATGTACGGTATAACCTTTCGTGTAACCTTTCGGGAACTAGATAAGGGCTTATTGGATAGTTGTTCACCATGCCAATCCAATCAGTTGTAGAATAACGATCACGGCGTGCATGCGGGTCCTTGCTGCATTGCGGCGTCGTATGCAGGTCTTTGTTGACCAATGATAATTGTGTGCATAAAACATGCCCTTTCGTATAAACAAGGCTTCATCTATAATCACACTTGTGTGGGCCTATTTCTTGGCAAAAACAGCCCACAGTAGTAAACATGTGGCAAGTATTCAGCAGGCCGTAGAGTCTGAACTCGCGGAAAGCAGTACAAATGCAGATCTCTGTTGATTAGTTTATTATGCACGATGTCGCGACTCACACCAACATGTGGCAACGATTCTCTAATGATCGGCGGTTCTCCCTTGATTGGTAAGTTCATCCATATTTGGGTTGTTCAACTTTCGCGGTCGTTCTCCGTCGTACCGCTAGCCATGGATGACGACTAGGCTTCACGAAACTGCCGCCTTACCAAACGCTCGTTCCACTATAGAATATTTGTTTCTGTATATATTGCCGTTACGTTTACGGTGAACAAAACCTCATTTTCCCTTTATTCACTGCTGACTTGAGTTGGGGAAGAATTCACAATGTGAAATTTATTGCATGCTTTCCAAATAATCGGGTAACACATCAACGTCAAGCACGAAATAGCAAAAGGCACCCAATATACTATTATCCTTAGGTCGAAATGAGCCCTAGTTTGATACACCCCAGGTGCAACGAGTGAACACTGGAGATTTGTCCCGTTAAACGCTGATTAGTTGGTAATCACAGTGGTAGCGCCCCAGACCACAGTAACGATGTAAGTAAGACCGGTTTGAGTTCAAATTCCCAAGTATGTTTTTAAATTTATTGTTTTATATATTGTTTAAATTAATTTTGTTTAGTACGTATATATATATATATATATATATATATATATATATATATATAAATAAATTGAATTATTTTAGATGTTTAGGCATACGTTACTGTACTCTCTTGGGCGGGGGTAAGAGCATTTGCAAAACGGCCCAACATGATAAACATACGAATGGAGACAATACAATAATTCCTGGCAGGGGCAATCCGTTATTTTATTGTCTCTCTTTGCGGCAATTTGTGGCCCGTAACAGGCAGATGGTGCTTAGACAAAGCTACCTGGCAAGACATGACCTGCGAATTTCAAGGCATTATTAGCGAGGCCGGGCGTAAGACATGGCAGTCCGTTGTGCCGAATAAGGGAATCGGGGGATGACAGCAAGCCCCTAGCCCCTACCAGGGTCTCCTCACAACCAGGATCTCCAACCAGGCGCTGCTAAAGCTAAGATCCCCTCGGGCTCAAGGAATCTTGAACGTATACCCTGTTACATGACAAGCCAGGGTGAGCTCCTTGAGGACTTGTCGCGGCCTGCACCTCGCTAGTGCCCTCTCGGCGCGAAGGGTGGCAGAACGTGGGAAGAGAAGCGCTCCCAGTGCGACAACAAACCTTCTCTTTAAAAAGAACAAAGGCAAGACCTATGAAGGTACATGCTCAGAAAGCTGGACTCTAAGGTAGACTTCAACGCCCGTCCCCGTCAGGGTAATTTGCGTCTACCCACTGCCCAGCGGCGACGGGCGCACTTATATTTTTGAAAAAAGCTTTATCGATAGTGACCGCTTGCACCGCATACGACCGAGGCGCTGTATTTGACCTGCCGGAGGAAGACAAAGAGAGTCCGCTTTATGATGGCAAGCCTTCCGATAGAAATTTCAAAAGTGGCAAAGTACCTTCAGGCGATCTATTTTCGATACGGGTTAATATTGCAGGGTTAACCCGAGTGGCACATGTAAAACATGTCACGGCAAAGGCCCAGTGGACCGCCTTAAACCTAGCACGATTAACATCAAGGATTAGGGGTGCATCAGGGGAAAACCGGCGGCTACTAGCTTCGGTTGCCGAACAATTTAGGGACGGCAAACAATAGGAGAGTACTAAGGTCAGCCCAACGAACACTCGCAATTAGGGTTAGCTAGGCGTATCGGACGGTACTGGCCGCAGCCCTCTTGGTGCTGGGTAAGATGCTGCCATGGGACCTACCGGCGGAAACAGAAAACAAGCTATTTTTGGAGGAAAACAAATCTGGACCTCCCTAGGGCCAGGACTTCCCCAATCGCAGCCTGGCAGAAGGAATGGATGGTTCCTTCTGCCAGGCCGAAAGGTTACGCTCGGGAAGACAAAGAGGAGCTGGACCATGAGTCTGGCATCAGACCTTAACATTTGGTATGACTGTCCACATGGGGAGTTGACTTACTAAAGAGGTTCTGACTGCTTACGGTCAGTTCCAAAGCTACATGGCGAACATGAGAAAGGTAACCAGTGACGTCTGTGCGCTATGCAAATCTGGGGAGACAAACGGCGTAGAACACATTGCCCTACACTGAGTCTTTTTGGGAAGTGGTGCACGGGCTCCACGACCGTGAGGGGCCGCCTCATTAAAGACGTAGTTATGAAGCTTATCATAAAAGCTATACGATGTACATTATGCATTTTCGAAACCTTGAAAAAAGGAGTTGCATGGATCGGTACTAGTAATCTTTAACTACTCTAATCTACCTACATATTAGCGGACCTGCGGACGCACAGTCGAATTACAAATGCGGATAATGTTTGTAAATATTTTACTGTGCGCACTGAATATTTGACAAGTTCTCTCACAATATCATCAATACAGACGGCAAAGTCGGACTAAATAAATAACACATTTTATAAGACGTAGTACGTAGCTCACGCAGCTGATCTAGATGTTAAATTATGGTGCCAATGTATACAGATCTTAGCTTTACAAAAAGTCACTGTATGTAAAGTTGTATAATGTATGTAAAATAATGCATATGTATATATATATATATATATATATATATATATATATATATATATATATATATATATATAAAGGTACATTGCGCTATACAGCCTTTTTAGAAATCCCTGAAACTTCTCGACGGTGAAACCGTCACTCTACTCGAGCGAGTGCTCCTCGGGGAATAAGTGGAGATTTTTGCTTCTGCGAAGATTGCGTACAACACTTGAGACTCGCTATTGTCGTTGCCTGTAACGTCTTCTAGTATACAGAGATAGATGGGGAAGCGCTCCGAAGACGCGTCAGGATACATATATATATATACATATAAATTGCTACCGGCTTCAGGATGTGCAAATCGAGCTGCCGCATTCGTCGTGCGTGTGGCGGCCGCAAGCCGATCGCAGTGAGAGTTTGTTTGGCTGCAGCACTTTTACGTTTAGATAGAGCGGATTTGTAGGCAACTACAGGTGCCTCAACAGCAGCAAGCCCCTGTTATAGCTGGCAGGGTTGTATCGCTGCAGCGTGATCCCTGTGAGTAAACGAAAATAAAAAGAAGTATGACGTCGTATCTGGAGAACTGTATCTGTTGGCCATGTAAAAAAAGTGAAAAAAAATCTAATTAAATTCAGTAGTGAATACAAACAGTCAAGTAAGCAACTGGTCGCTTTGATTATTGAAATCATACTAACCCGCTCTATATAAATATATATATATATATATATATATATATATATATATATATATATATATATATATATATATATATATATATATATATATATATATATATATATATATTCAGTGCACCGTAGTCATTATTTACAATAGAGATTGTCATACGTAAGCCCATATTCTAGCTAGCATAAATAAAAATGACAAACAAACATGATAGAATCTATGTTGTCAACATCAAACAAGAAACAACTAATAAGTCGCTTGAAGCTCACGGAGCTGGCATAACTACCGCGGGCTTCTTGACAAGAACGTACAGTCTACGGATTGTTATATTGATGTTTTTATAATTAACACCCGAACTTCGTCGAATGTTTAGGAATTTTTGGACATCATTTATTGTCGGAGTTCACTATCATAATGGTCAAACAGGTGCCGATCGCGCAAAATTTGCAAACCGTTCGTACTGCAAAAGAGGTTATTGCCATAATTAAGCGGCGGTGTGTGGTCTAGGAGGACAAGAGGCTAACCATGGTTGATATCTACCAGGGTGCCGCCGGTCCGAACTCCGCGGTTGACCGAACTTTCTTTAAGCGGTGCTCATTAAGAATTGATGATAGACCATACTGCGGAGAACTGCCACAACGACTGTTGGGCAAATCCTAGATATGTCAACATGTTCACTTACGTTGCTGCTCTAAGCGCCTCTGATATAACCCAGTGATACGTGTATTAAGGCACGTATGTCAAGCGAGAGCCAACAAGAGCGAGAAGACACATCCACTCATCGTCATTCGTCTAACAAAACTAGATACATAAGTCCCCTATTAAAAGGTTTGTGGTGCATACATCCATGTCCATATACGTATACTAATTTGCGTATGTAGATATATATATAGAAAACATATAGCCCCATATATGTATAGATTATACAAACGTTATGTGTATTTCGGGACAAAAAAGCAATATCTTTGAACATTCTTTTGAGTGTGCGTACGCGCGCGGTGTGTCAAACGGTTCCAGATCTTTTTAGGAAGTGGAGAGATCTAGAAGAGCATTTTTGCCCTTTATCCACGTCGACGTCGGGGCGTTACGACAGTGTTGCGCCCCCCCTTCCCCCCCCCCCTGTGAAGATTTATGATGATCATCAAGTATTGCACTCTCAATTTCCGGCTCAGTGATTTCAAATGAAGTCAACTGAAGCCACTGTCGTAAAGCTAAAGGAACTTTCCAGAAACATTTCCGCTCTCTCGCGACCTGTACGTCGCGCTCACACCACCACTTGTTTCCCGCCATATTCGCCACACACGCCTCGCTGTGCCAGCGAATCATCGAGCGCAAGCCAATGAAACGATAAGCAGTTAAACCCTCAGCGCACAATATATATATATATATATATATATATATATATACATATATCATTTATTACAACTTTCTCTTCAATGTAAAAACTTCAAAAATTGTGTCGTCGAACACGATTGCGTCGAAACTGCGTTCCGCCAGGGTTAACCTCGCAATTTCTTGCGTCAGAACATTTTGTAGACAACTCGTTATATATACATGTATATATATATATATACATGTATATATATATATATATGTATGTATATATATATATATATATATATATATATATATATATATATATATATATATATATATATGGTATACAGATACTATGAATCGCCGTTGCACTACCAATTGAAAAGCCTTTAAGATGCCTCTGATCATCAGGGTCAAAAGTAAAGCTGCCGTTGCTGTCGTAGACATATTTTGCAATTCAAAAAAGCGACTCAAAAGAGCACGTTTTTTCATTGAGATCCCCCATGCGTAAACTGCAGGGGCTATTAAAAGTGGCTCACTAGTGCCAAGTGATGGAGGTTAGTGGTCGTGGCACGCGTTTTCCAGCAAAACCAGCAACGCCAATGCTCAGATCTGACTGGATCTCCTAAGTCGAATGTGCCAACTAAAGAGTGCAGTGTCTTTTGAACCATCTCGTGTATGTGCGACGATGCCCAACGTACACTAACAGCATCATGTTAGGGTGTTCCCCTGAGTGCTGAGCAGAAGCAGCCTGCCTCGGGCAGTGTCCAGTGTTCACCGCCTCGTCGGACCTACATTCAACCTATAAACAGTTGGGAATAAAGCACTGCTAACTAGAGACTCATAACATACCAGTCGAAAATAGATGAATTCAATGGCGTAAACACGAAGCGATCATATGCCGGTGGTACATCCGCAGGTACAATGCTCATTTGATGTGCATACAGCGTGTACCAAAGTATCGACCGCTAGAGCTAAGCAGATTTCGACGCAGGCAGAGTTATATAGCTATTTGTCCACTTTTTGAGATCACCACTCGCTTTGAATCCCAGTCATGAGGTTTTTCATTAATCATTTTCATATACTCCTCATAAGATGCACGCGGTCTGAACGCTTTATATGCATCGAGTATAACCATATTGCGATTTGCTGATATATCAAGTTTATGCTTACGAGTGATCGTGTTGTTCGTTTTGGATTATAGTATGCAGTCAAGAGTCAACTACGGTATCACGGATATTCCGTAGAGGACGGATTGATACAGCTTCGACCTCGACCCGGCACAGAAGTTGTCGAAGAGGAGGACGTCTTAGAGGTAAGACCGACCATAATAGTCTATATTAACAAAAATAATTATCACGTAGGATGACGTAATGCACCATCTCTCTATTAGGACATATGCGCTCTCCATGCTTTTTTCTTTCAAGGTCACACATCGCGATTCATTACCGCGACAAATTGTATGTGAGAGAACATTAAATATCATACAAGTGCAACGTGACTCGAATACTTCTGCTTCCACAAACTTTCCATAAAAAAATATATTTATATATATATATATGGATTACGACGTTCTGAAACTAACATATTTTGCGATTATTACACATTAGCGCGCGTATTCGTTTAGTTTTAAAACGAAGCGTGGGGACATAACGCCCTTTAGAAACCCTTTAGAATTAAAAATAGCGATATAAGGTGCGAGCCCTTACCCCGCTGCGTTGGTTTCGGACATTGTGTTCGCTACATCCTCAGTGGCCGCACAAACGCACGTAAAAAACGGTGATACTTTTAACCTGGAAGCATGATGTTATGGGACCTATATGTCCTGCTGGGAGGTTCAAGATAGTACCCTATGTAAACCTCAGCAACGTCTGCTGCTCAAGAAAAACCGACCGTCATGCCACTGCCGTGGTAGCCTATCCTGATCGCTTTTCATGCACGCTCGTTAGATCTCGGTAATGTTTTTGTCCCCGTATGCACGACTGGCTGGCATTACGACCCGCTATGGCGTGGCGTGGTATAGCGATACACGTTGTCATCTGCGGTTGTGCTGCAGCCCTCTCCATTGCTCGGACGCTCCAAGGTACCTGATGTCGCTGAGTAACATCAGAAGATCGTTGTCTAAAACAACAGAGGTATAACAGAGACACCCTGGATCGTCGAGGTCTAACAGAGACACCCCGGACGCACTGATGCGGCTAAGCGCAAGAGGGACCGTCCCTTCTTGCCTGCTGACAACCGGCTGATGATGCGATTTCAGTTTCGCCGAACATCAGGGGAGTCAGCCTCGTGCAATACGTCTGGTGCATCATTGAATAAAGGGCCGGGGCGTGCTTGGAAACCTCGATCAAGAGGTTCCTCTGTTTGTTTACGTAAAAAGCATTTCTAAAATCTAATTCTAAGAGGCAACATTTCTCGTTGTTTGTCATTGACGTACCTATCTTCCGTGGCTGCAGGTAGTTTTTCACTAGAGTGCAGCCAACGGCTATGAGTCGGTATTCCCTAGTTTTCCTTTTTCAGGGCGATTAGTATAGCGGATAATAATAATAATAATAATAATAATAATAATAATAATAATAATAATAATAATAATAATAATTGAAACGTTATCAACCCATGTTGTCGCGAAGAAATGCCTCATTTTGACGTTGACTAAGATCACTAGCTGCTCAGAGTGAAGAGACATAATTTGGTAATCATACACTCAAATGAAATTTAGTTTACACAAGTCTCCTTGTTATGGCAAAGCGATGGCTTTGCATTCGGGAGGTCGTAGGATAGGAGGAGAACTAGGGTCGGTCACCTATAGATCGGTTCTAATGGTTTCCTGTTTAGACTAGGCGAATGCCGATTTAAACCATAGCCGATCAAAAACAAAAACGGGAAGCACAGCAGCTGTACATTGATATTGTTGTAATTAGTTATATGTAGCTATTACATACGTCATGACTTGTTTTAGTTTCTACTTCTAGTCAGACTTTTGACAAGCCTTATCTCTGGTTTGCAGCTTGCTAACGAATTGGTTAGTTGACTACAACGAAAACAAGGAGACTACTCCTACATGAACCATGTTATGTCTCGCCTTACAGATCATTCGAACGGAGGGGTCCCGCATTGCACTTCTGGTCCTTCCAGGTACGCAGTATTACACTGGGCAGGTGTATGACATCGAGACATTGACCAAAGCCGCTCACGACCAGGTAAGCACTATTTCCCACTAGTATCAAACGCTATGCTTTATCCTTACGACGTGCATATGTGCACTTTAGTCGTACCTCTAGAGCTCATTTTCAGCGCAAAACATGAGAACATTTACTTTATATATATATATATATATATATATATATAATGCGCTATGGTCTGCGGTTATAGGGCCGTAAGCCCCACTACCCTTAGACTGGACATGATCTCTAGAAACATGGTATTTTATTGCGTCAAATTTCACTGCGACATGCACTCGAAAACAGGCTTGCCTTCGTTTAGCGGATGATAATTTCAGCCTTGCCGTTCCAGGCGTCCAGTCTAATACGTTTTTTACCTCACAATTATTGGGTACATTATTCAGCAAACGTTGTGTATTTCCGTGTGCTTCAAAAATACCGCTTTAAATCGAACCCTGGTCGACGCTTACTGCCTAGGATGTTTTAGTTCTCTTCTTAAATAGCCCTCCATTAACTAGGCGTAACAGGCATGCCTTAATACAGTGTACAATCGTGTTGGCTTGAGTTTACCACTTGTGGCAACCAGAATTAACCACACAGATCCGTCCAGTCGAACTACATGGTGTTCCAAAGTATTGGGAATTGTGTTCTTCCTTGTAACTTGAAGGTGCCTTAATTAGGTGTCTCCAAGGTGCTAACGTAGCAAAGTTCTGTAAATAAATGTTCGGTGTCCTAATTGGAACTAGATTCAATTCGAGTCTAAAATAGCTGCAGTCTTATCTCCGGAAAAGAACGGCGACGTCTTCGTTAACACACACAGCCAGTTTTACAGAACCACCTAGTGCCAGTTCACAGCAATGTGAGAACTAATTGTTCCAAATAAGTTACAGCGTGAAATGAACAGTTGATATCGCCCACTGAAATACTTTAAATTATTTAAACCAGTAGTTGCAAACATATTTATAAGAATGTATTAGGGGGTTAGTTGGATTGATCTGCTGTCGGTTATGTATTGGATATTTGCCGTTGTACACGTTCTCCCTAGGCAAAGCTGGCTCACCAAGGTCGTACGGTGAGACGTCAAATAGACTAAGAGATTAATATGATGATAGGCAAGCTGCTCATGAGTAGGAGTAAATCCTTGTCTCCCTCCTGGTAAAAAAAACTTGATTAATGTAGAAGCAATTTAAAGACGAAAAAGACCCCAGAGACCCCTATAGCAGCAAAAAGTACTAAAATACCCCCTGGTCTCGCGAGGAATGTATGACAAATGGGTAGTGAGCGTCAAGGGGGCTGACAAAAACAGCTAGAAGATGCTGAGAGTGTGGGGCAACTCAGGCAAATGAGAAAGCAATACTTGAACGGGCTGTAGGATAAAGCATATATAACTGATTTCTGGATACGCAGCGCAGTGTAGAATATCGATATGTTAAAACAAAAATAGCAAAGAAGTACCTTACAGAAACTTAAAGGATTGCGCGAGAGTTTATTTAAAAGATATTTATTTATTACATATAGAATCTGGAGTCATACATCAAAAACCCAACACAACGGTATTGGGACTCTGACGTAAGACTCTCCAGGATCTGACGCTTTAGACGTTTTTACATCATTAGACCACTGGACTTGACACATTTTATCAGATTGGCAGTTTTGCTGTCACCTATTTGGGTTGATAACACATTCAGGGAAGGCCCCGCTTAATTCACGTGGCCCTGCAAAGCCTATCCCGATCTCCATATTAAAACGATTTTGTAAGATCCCATTTGCCTATTCATTCCATGATCGACAACTGTGTTTCAGCACCTTAGCCATAACATAACTTGGGGCAAGCAACATCAGGCATACGCAATCCACCTTCTTTTTTGTAGGGCGTCTCTGGCAACCTGGTCAGCTGCCTCGTTTCCTCGTACGTTAACGTGAGCTAAAATCCACTGTAATCGTAGTCGTGTCTTGAAATGACCAGCAAAGCGAAGAACTCACTAGATGAAATTTGAGTTTGAACCCGATGGGTCTGCATCTGTAATGGCTTTCGACGCCGTTTTAGAGTCGCAGAAGATAACCGTGTCCTTGGGACTCTCGTGCCAAGTGATGTGGTGCTTAGCGGCAGTCTTCATGTACCATGAGTCTTATATCCTTGAGGGTTTGCCAATGTAAAAAATCAACATTAGTGCTAGGAATAAAACATAACCTTTTGAAAGAAAAAGATCGTTTAGGTTTCCCTAAGAAACATCGTTACATTCTTCTTGTGTTTGTTTAGTATTTTTACACAAAAAGTTCTGTAAAAACCAGCAACTAAAATCTTTACACCTCAACGCTTATGCGGCAACCCTCTGAAATGCAGCGATGGCCGTTACTTTAAGGTACCTTAGCAAAGGATTCTAAGCACACTCGAGCCCACCTGTCTTCTGTGTTGGCTTGTTAGACACTAGTACAATGTACGCCATTACTTCGTTTCTATTCTTAGCCAGACTATAGCGTTTTAATACTGAACTTAAATTATCTTTCTTCAGCAGAGAAGCGTAGTAGGTTAATGTTTATTTAGGCCCAATGGATTACCCAACGGGAAATAATGAATCCGAGCATAGCTAGATTCAGACACACCGTCTTGCTATGGCAACGCCCCGCGGCCCGCAAACGATTATTTATATGCCAATGCCACCGCTGTCACGCGCATAGTGTGTATCTATGACTTCTGTTACAAACGTCAGCGCGATGCATAGCGACTGCTTTAAAGAGACTATAATTGGGAGTCGCAGTACGCCGTAAGAAGCAATACTATATCTTATAACTATATGCATTTTGAGAACAACAGATAATTTATAATTAAAGCGGTAGAGCTCTGCGGTTTGATTTGAGACATTCATAGCAGCTGAGATAAAGTGAGGAAGAAGAGGAAGCGAAAGGCCGCCGCTATGTACATCGAGCAGTACAACGCACAGAGGGCACCAACAACGGTGCACTCTGTTGTGAAATTCTGTAGATAAGTAATAAGAAGGAACATCTACTTTTTTGGAAGCGAAATGGCGGGACACCGTGAACAACAGGGAAAAGGCCGGCCTCGCTGAGAAAAGAAGTAGCCAATTGCAAGACTACATAAGCAATCATATTCATGTAGTAGAAGTAGTAATATGAATGATTACAATAAAGTCTACACGTGCGTCTTGCTTTGCCTTTTTAATTTCTCATATTCAAATAATCATACAGGCCTCGCCTATAATCTAATTATTGTCGTGTCAATTCAATGTCACATCACACAAGCTTCCACACATCTGATTTGCATCAGGAGGGTCACAACCAGTGTCAGTCCAACATTGAACGGAAACAGCAAAAGGAGCAATTATTGGTAATGTCCTACTAGTTTATAATGTGTTCCAGGCAGTATTCAAAGAATAGCATCGTTGCATTTTCGAACAAACCTCTACGGCCCGGTTCGTTCTCAATTGCCGGAGATTTCCGACCTTGAGTTAGCTAAGCGATGCTTTAGTTGAAGGGAGAAGATGCATCGATGGATTGAATTGGCACTCGTGGCTAAATCGCTATGCGCTTCAGCCGGCTAGAAACTAAATTACTATATTGTGTACACCTGCTCTCTAACCATTCGCCTACGAACTTGCCCGCCTATATGGCAGCTAAATGACGATGACGACGACGGCGACGACGACAACCGCAACCACGACCAGCGACGAAATCCTGAGACACGAACACAACCGAGAGCCTCTGTAGAGGACTAATTCTTCACCCGTCCCTCTTTCTCTCCTACTGACTGGTTGTCCTTATTCCTCTCCACATCTCCTTCTCGTTGCCGTCCCCTCCCCTGCTTGTCGCCTGTTTTGATGTTGTGCCAACTCCGTAAGGTTGCTGGCGAATAATACATGACAAGAAGAATGATCTCGACGTGACCTCAGCGCCGCACAAACTGAGCGCCGTTGGTAGAGCGCCGACGGGTAGACTGTCCATAGGAGACCGGCCGGAAGCCGAATGCCGATGAGACGACGTGATGGAAGCTTGCTTCTTTCTTGTCCGAGAGATAATCGCCTCAGCGACTGCCGCACCGGGGGTAGTCGCCGCCGCCGCTTGCTGGCTGGCTTGCCCCTGGGGAACCGACCAACCGACCGCAAGCCTTCCCGAAGCCTGATTGGGCGAACGCAGCCAACCCCTGTCGAGCACGAGTCGACATTGCTTGTGCAGCGCAATACGGCGTTTATAGCTACAGCTACTAGATATTGCAGCCTATCTGTGTGTGTGTGAGTGATAAGCGTGAGCGATCTAGTGGACAACATATCAACCCCCCCCCCCCCCCCCGGCTTCTCACGCTTTGCCCACTCCCATGCCTCTAGTCACCCTCCCCCCTGGCTTCTCAAGCTTTGCCCACTTCCATGCCTCTAGTCGACCCCCCCTTCTCGCAACTACAGCACATACGAAACACCACAACAAGAATAACGTACGTGCGGGTGGGCGGCTGATCTGCATGAGTATCATTACTGCTAATTGCATTTTTATTGTGGCGTGCCATACATAGCTAGACCATAGCATTATTGTGCTTCCACGTAGATGTATATATGCTAGTGCATATATATGTGCAGAGTAACTAGGTGAACGCTGACCCGAACTAGAGGTAGCGCAGAAGAGAACCTCTTACACAACCACGACCAATCCAGGTGGCGCCGCGTAAACAATGCTTTACCTTGATTTTTACCTTAATTAAAAGTTACTGAGTCACGCGAGCATCCCGTGATCTACCTATTGGCACATGCCTAACAAGCATTGTATCGAGATCAAACCCGCGTCTCCTGCTTGAAAGAATTTTGTAGTAAGTAAGTAGATGGTCGTATCAATTGTTCTTTATACTCCCGACAGACACGATATGTCTGAGGTTTGCGCAGTTTGTAATCTGAACGAGATTCTGTCCAATGATCTCAAGTTTGAGAGCATATGGCCAATGTAGTGTGGCTATTGTAATATGGAGAAAACGTGCAATAGAATTGTCACACTTGTGTGTACAGTAAAGCAAATATTTGCGCTAAACGAATCGGAATATCGCTTTTTAACGCTGTAGTTAATGCTTTGACCGTTTATGCGTCCGAAAACGCGTTGCATCCACCAATGTTATAAACAATTTAGTTTCGTCCTGTGCTTTCCGAAATAATCGACCGCTGACTTGTCTTTAAAGTGACAGTGAATAGAGTCGCCGACCAACCAGTACGACCGCATCGTTCGTGTAGTACGCGATCTACAAGAATTAAAAACATTTTTAAGAAAGTTGATTCTAAATTATCCTCTGTTCCCCGCGGGACTGGAGTTATCGTGAGACGTACATTTAGTGCACTGACATCTTAAGATGTGTAGGGTTTTCCCAGTAGTCCTTGCGGTAACAGCATGGCCGCTGACTCTCAGCGGTATAGGCATTGCTCTAAGAGAAAATGTGATCAACAACAGGGATCGAACCGGCGACGTTTCGGTAGATTACAACAATCACTAATGCATACGCCACATATTGGCATTTGCTGTTTGCAGTAGCGCGCGCAAATCAGTCGAAAACCAATTCTAGTAAATTCCAACACACACACCAAACAGTGCTAAAGGGCTCTTAAGAAATTGTAAACAAATTTCGGGACTGCATTTTCGTACAAGAGTTACCCAAGAGCGTTTAAGACAGCGCAGAGCACATACTATACTATGAGAATCATGCGTAAGTAAAACTATGAGAATAATAATAATAATAAAAATATTTTAAAAAATCGTTACACAGCCTAACCTTTCACCTACTACCAAACATCCATCTCCGAAAAACGCGACGATTCTAACGCAGCCATGTTGTACATTTCAGGGTTGTGTGGTACTTTGCGATGCGGCCCACTCGGTAGGAAATGTCCCGCTAAAGCTGCATGATTGGAACGTTGACTGTGCTGTCTGGTGCTCATACAAGGTAAACATTATTCAATGTATCTTTTTAACATACTATTTATATGCACTCATCGGGTTGAAATTGTCGCAAAATACAGTGACAGCGTTCGTCTGCGAGACGCAAATGCATATTGATGTATGCGCCGTGGCATATTCACCAGACTTGCGGGCCGACCTAGATTGTCGATATAACATTAGCCGATCGGACAGAATCAATGATCTTAGCGTACCTGTGTTTACTACGTACACACCTAGGTAGACAACACACACGTCACTAGATTTGTCAGCGTTAAGGTTTGCACTAGAGTTTTATTTTTATTTTACAAAGGGCAAGTCGTAGGTTTCCAAACGTTGCTTGTTGACAAGGCAATATACACACACACACACGCGTCTTCTCATTATTTCTAACGGTATTGATACCTTTTCATTTTACCTAACTGGACATGTTTGAGTTTACCATTCTAACTCATGCGCATGTTTGTGGTTTTGGTTTCGTTCCCTCTGCCATCGAGAAGTACTTGAACAGTGGCGCAGGCGGAGCCGGCGGTGCATTCGTTCACGAGCGCCACCTGACTGAACTTCCCGCTGTTCACGGCTGGTGGGGCAATGACACACGCACGAAGTTTGAGATGAGACGAGGTATCTAACACGCACATATATGTATATATATATAAACATAAATATATATATATATATATATATATATATATATATATATATATATATAAATATATATATATATATATATATATATATATATATATATATATATATATATTTCGGGAATAAAAATCCCGACGTAGGCGAAAAAACAGTCAGCAATCGAGAGTCTTCTGCTCTCATCTAAATTATTATTTAGGACATTTTCCGACGGCCGTTAATTTAGAGGAAATTCAACTTCTCAAACGGAGGTTATCGACAGTCTTTTTACGTGCGTCGCGAAATCGACGGTATCACGTGTACAGAGTGTTTCAGGATCGCCTTGCTTGATCACCATAGGCAGTTGTAACATTTCCACCACTTTAGAAAATATGATTGGGTTTTTTTACACAGAACCATTCGGTTCAATTTTTAAAATGAAAAAACTTGTCGATCCACCCTCCTATACATCGAATCTACGGCTATACAGACAGAGTACGGTAGTTTAATGCCATTAGTTATTATTGCCATTATTACGCTTAGCTAACATTTTTACCTGAATAATAGATTAAGTAGGCCGTGCCAGCAAGCTTTTCATCATATATAGCGGCTATCTAACGAATGATCTGATACGAATTCGGCGTATTTTGCGTTTTGTAGCGCATTTTGGTTGCGTACCTGCATACCTCGATGTGTTAAAGCACAGCATCAAGACTCCTTAACGGAAGATTTTTTCATTGCTGTTTCTTGACACTGTCATTATATTAAATATGGTTGTGGCGGCGGTCGGGTCCCGAGGCGGACAGTTGCGACCGCAGCTTCTGTTCTATCGAGTACTTCTGCAGTATAGCACTTCGGCGTGGTATTATATCGTGTCTCCATGAACCCGTTTCAGATTTCGAGCCTGTGCCATTCTCGGCCGACAGTTATAAGTTATCGAATGCTCCGCCCTTACTGATAGCCACTCTGATGACTTCACTCGAGCTTATGGAGCGCGCCGGTGAACAACGGCGGTATCGAAAGCAGCGCATCATCACCGGTGAGCCATCATCTTATGTAGAGCAGCTTGTAGATGATCGGTCGGACATGTGCAAAATGACATTAGATGTGATCCCTGACCGAGTTCGGGCCACCACGTGATCAAGCGTATCACCACCATGTAGAGACAGCGATGCTAATTGGCATGGTCACAAAGTCTAGTAGGAAACCTAGTGAACTCACATAAAAGCATATGAAGGATACTTAAAAGCTTACGAAGAAGAAACACCGCCAACTTGTACCATGTTGCCGCGCACTTATGGTACAAGTTAACCATATTTCAATGTACAGAGTAGTACTAAGTTTGTCTGCCTTTTTCGTTTGGTGGGCTCTATTCAAATTCATAGATTGGTATAAGCCGATTTCGCGGTAGGAATGACAAAGTCCAATCCTCAAATACATTCTATTCCGCTAAAAAATCGCACCTACCTGTAGTGCTTCTGACAGATGATCACTATGATGAACAGAGACAGATGATCACTATCCCAACAAGGGCAAGCAACATGTTGATACCATAGGCCATATATGATTGCAAATGTTTATATTTCTAATTTAGTTTGAGGACAATAACCATTTAGCTCATTTGAAACACTCAAGGCATTCAGTTCTTTTTTTTTTGTTGTTTGATTGTATTCCGCGCGAGAGTCCTGCAACGTTACGCAAACAATAATAGAAGACCTCGCAACCAAACCACGCCTTTACAACTCCTAAACACTTTCATGGGACTGGTTGGCTTCTGAAGCGTCCGACCGTATTCCTCTTGTGCCTCCATGTCGTTTTTTCGTTGCGCTATTACAATACAACAATTCCAAAAAATTATGCCTAGTAAAATTAATATAATTATCAAAGGTAATTGCAGTCATACTAGCGATAACAGGCGTAAATAGTATGTCTCTATCGTTTGTTTGCGCACCATACACCGATACGGGAAAAATTCCAACTTGTACTGTTTGTATAGGGGACGGCGCGTCGGTGAGCCGGTAAAGGTGGCACAAGCCCGGACTAGAGTACGTCTATATCAAGTGCACTATTTGCCTAATGTATAACCTCAAGCGATCTAGTTCTAAATCGGTACCGTCAAGAAAACGTCTAAATATGCTGGAGAAAAGCTTCTTCAAAACCTTTTCCCAAGGGAAGAGAGTCAAGTGAGTTGATCCCCTTAGCAGATGTAGGAGGATCCGCGGTCGCTTTGTTA
The DNA here is from genome assembly GCA_003439945.1 of Dermanyssus gallinae. Taxonomy (NCBI): domain Eukaryota; kingdom Metazoa; phylum Arthropoda; class Arachnida; order Mesostigmata; family Dermanyssidae; genus Dermanyssus; species Dermanyssus gallinae. The sequence continues at coordinate 83,567 of QVRM01006745.1, forward strand.
GACGCCGACGACAAGTTGGCTTCCGTATGCTAACGAGGCTCAACACTTTTTGCCTTACCAATCGTTATCCAAAAACATATATAGTATTCGGAGATTTGGCAGGGCTGCTATGACGTTATCAGTCTATTTCCGTTTTTAGGCAGTTCTTCCTAATAACGATACGCTTAACTGAAAGTGCAGATTAACCGTCTATTGTGCCATGTGCAAATAATATACACTATAAGAACAACTTTTTTTCTTTTTCACAACCAAGACATTTAAAAGAAGTTCCTTAAAATTTAAAAAAGCAGCAATGCTTTCCGCATACAGCAAAATGGCGGCGTAGCTTTTTTATATGAAGATATTTTTCAGATTAACTAAAATAATTTTAGTATATACAGGGTGTTCCTATTTGTGTATCCAAAACGCTAGGGTATGGTCAAACTCGGTGAGAAAATCACTTTTGCCAATGGGTGGAAGCCGGGAAAACGTTTTGTTTAGGAGTGAGGATGAAATTTATAAAAGCAGTTATTCTGTCTTCTTTCACCTACATAGTTGTGCAAAATCTACGTTTGCGGGAGAACCAGCGCACAAAGAAACCGATCATACCGGCGTGTTTGGCGGAAAATTCTGCACAATAAAGTATACATTACTAGCTTGCGTAGCAAAAAGCGAATATCCAGATTAAGGAAAGTCATAAAAAGTCAAAATGTTACGTTAACGCTTTTTTGTGCAACATCGTAATTTTTTCCATTACGACCAAAAATGCACGTCCAAAAGACTACTCTCAGGCAATAGCAGATTTAATGCCCACTACATTCGTACCAAAGTGATGGTGCTGCGTTACGTAGTTGCCAAGTGACTAAGCTTTTTCGACAGTCATAGTTGTTATGTTTCACGTTGAAGTTTTCACGTCCAGAACCGTAGCATTTTGCCAAGACGTTTCCGCCCCCTCTTTCCATTAGAAAAAATTATTCTCTTAATTAATAAAAGCTTAGTCACTTGGCAACTACGTAACGCAGCACCATCACTTTGGTACGAATGTAGTGGGCATTAAATCTGCTATTGCCTGAGAGTAGTCTTTTAGACGTGCATTTTTGGTCGTAATGGAAAAAATTACGATGTTGCACAAAAAAGCGTTAACGTAACATTTTGACTTTTTATGACTTTCCTTAATCTGGATATTCGCTTTTTGCTACGCAAGCTAGTAATGTATACTTTATTGTGCAAACACGCCGGTATGATCGGTTCCTTTGTGCGCTGACTGGTTCTCCCGCAAACGTAGATTTTGCACAACTATGTAGGAGAAAAAAGACAGAATAACTGCTTTTATAAATTTTATCCTCACTCCTAAACAAAACGTTTTCCCGGCTTCCACCCATTGGCAAAAATGATTTTCTCACCGAGTTTGACCATACCCTAGCGTTTTGGACACACAAATAGGAACACCCTGTATATATATATATATATATATATATATATATACATAAATATTTGTATATATATATATATATATATATATATATATATATATATATATATATACATAGATATTTATGCTGTCTGTAAGGATGAAAACTGCCTGGAATTATCTAGTTGAATGTGTCCCTAAATGCCTGGGCTAACTAGCGTAGGCGGGGAAAGCTATACGTGGTAGCTATTGACATCGGCTCGCAATAATGGCGTTTCGTGATCGGGCAGGTTACCTGGAATACCTCCTCGATTCACTGATCTCGTCCGGCATCCCGCTGCAGCAAATCACACCGCATGAGACAAAGCGGCGTGGATCGATGATCTGCGTCAAACTGGACTCGCCACCAACCGGCTTGCACAGGGACCTGCAAGAGCGCGGGGTCATCGTAAGTTGACCTATATAACAATCGCATAAGATGCGCGGCTCACAGAGCGCGTTTTCGCTAGGGAATCATGACTAGGCGTACCAGAATGTCTAGCGCCCTCAAAGATGTTACGTAAATAGAAAGTCAAACTGCAGCTGCGGGGCTTGCACATCATATACATGTATATCGATTCCTGTCTCGCACAGCCAATATTAGGTGCTCGCTTAATTGTGTATTCGTTTGAGATAAAACGTGCTTTCGTTTGTTCTGGGGATGGTCGTGCTGTGATGCTTAACGCCTCGTTACGCCTAGAGAGCTATAGGTCAAGAAATAAAGTGTGAACGACTTTGACAGGGTTTTTTATAAACAATTATTTACGTAGTCTTACAAGTGGATGCTGATAAGTAGATCGGTCGGGTGAACGTTGTTAGTCGTACTGACGATATTAAACTGTCGACGACCGAAGCACAGAGCAGGTGTTTTCACCATACAACTAGCTTTAGGTTAGAAAAACGTTTATTTTTGTTTTATTCGAAACTAGGAACACAACTTAAGTCATAACAAATTTGCCGCGTCTGTGCCTACTACTCATGGACAGTTAGCTCTTCTCTAACACTTGGTACTACTGATCTTCGCGATTCGTTGCATGACGTGAACGTTGCCGATTTATCGACGCTTCCTTGGAGTCAGTGCGATGTGCGGTATCCCGGTGTCATTCGAGTCACGCCATGTCCTCTATACAACTCGTTCCATGACGTCTGGCGCTTTCTCCAGAAGCTCAAGGAAGTATTCACCTAGCAGCCCCACCCCTCGAAGCAGTCTCACTCTCAATTCGGGACGCTTCGCCGTTACAATTGTCGTCCGCTTTTGCAAGGCTTTACGCGATGCCAAGGCTACCATACGTAGTTTTATAGGTTCAGCAGAGTCAAGTATACCACCTACTTCTAATAACGCCTAGCGAACAACATCAGTACTATTCACCATGAAGTCATAAGTGATCATCGCGCTGTTGTTCTTGTTGTTGTTATTATTGTCACCGTCGTCGTCGTCTATGCAAGAGATACTTAAGGTGAAGTAAAGCTATGGACATTGTATAATGTATTTAAACAGTACAAATACATTTCTTTGCAATACTTTGGGTTAGTAATTAGTTAGCGATACAGAGCAACATACCTGCCACATTTAGAGAGCAAATTAAAACACAATCAATAAAGTAAAATAGCTAACGTGAGCTTTTAGCAATCGGCAATTGTCATGATTCGCCAAATACAATTGCACGAGAATTAAATAAAAAAATGAAAGAGACCGATTGATTCGATAGAAGTATGTGAGCTACTGAGAAGTAGCGAAGAATGTACTTTGCGAGTAGCAAATACTTTTATATAAATTTCCTTTCTCAAAATAATATTATATAATACTCCCAAATAATCGAGTAACATGAAAATAAGCTTTTTACTGGTAACTTCTGCTTGTAAAGGCAATCACATATACCGAACCGGCCAATTTTCACGATGTGGTTATCACTAAATAATTAGTTTAGGATACTTAAAGTGACACAAAAACAAGCGTGTCTGGAGTATTTAAAAGCAATTTGTTCGAATACAGATATAATGTAATTTTATACAGTACAATATCAGTGAGGTGGTGACCAATGATCGTGCGATTAGTTGAGCGCATTTTAGTTTTTAAGCAACCTACTAGAAAAGTCAACGCGCTCAATCAGGAGATCTTGTCTCAATTGACTCGCGGGCACCGGCATCTTGTTAGAACCAGAATTCAATTGCATCAATTCCGTCCAAATTTAGCCTACCACAAAAATGCTATGGTGCGATAACGCTCGCCCTTTACCGTGGAGTGAACCGTGGCGTCCAACGATGCCTTTCGACCAAAGGCCGCTTTAGACTGTCGCATGTGACCCATGTGTCGGCACACCGTAAATCACGTGAGAGTCCTCGGTTGCTAAGATGCAACAGATGCACGTTGCCCACCGACCAATGTTTGCGGGCGGACATTGTCTTACACTGTCGACCAGAGTGGCGATATTTTCAGCCCAACGAGCGCTCTGTAGTCTTCCACGGCCTGGCGCATCAAATACTGAGCCTCTTCTGCTGTGAAACCTTAGTACAGGTCTACTAATGGTATTGCCACAAGGCCGGTCGATCGTGTCGGCCCTAAATAAAAATAAACCGCGCAGAGGAGTTTTTCATGACAATCTCTACAGGTTCTTTCGTTAGGCAACGCTCTATATTGGCCGCTTTACCTCCGTTAACGGAGGAAGCAGATCGCGGAGATTGAGGTAGAGCTGAGTGCAAGAGTTTCTGATAAATGCCAGCTTATGAATCGGATATATATATATATATGTATGTATATATATATATATAATTGATTTATTATTCGCTTTACATATACACCTAAATGCACATGTCACTTTTTTTTTATATCAGAGGCGCTTAGAGGGGCAGCATATATATTACCTACGCATCCATATTATCAATGTATCTTCCAGTACTTACTTACATTTGGGATGATGAAAGTGAAAAGGAAAAGAATATGCAGACCATGGAGGCTGAGGGAGTCCTCTAAATGTTACAAGTGGCACAGGGAATCGGTCAGTCTAATCTGTTTAATTGTTAAATACGTTTAGTCCTAAAGTTAGGGCTTCCGACAGGTGTACATATATCTCAGTTCTCCCCAAGGCTGTAGATTTTTTACAGTATGTTCAATTGACTCATTACCTACCCGACAAGCTCGACATTCTGTACTTTCCTCTTCCGTATATTTAGCCCGCTGTATCTTTGTATACAGCATCCCTGCCCTGGCATCCGCCAATAACTCACTCGCTCATGAATTATGGTATACTTATTCTGCCCCGCCATCTTTAAAAAAAAATATTCTTCATAAGATCTCTTCTTCCTCTAAATAACCGTCCCATGTAATCATTGCCACCTTAAGATACTTGTACTGACTTAGAAAATCCAATTCCCTCCCCTGTATTACAGCTTCCTCCCTTCCCTAACCCCATTAAATACTAAAATTGAGCCTTTTTCTCAATAAACACCATGTCCAGTCCTCCACTGCTTTCCCACACGCGTATTTTTTTCAAGCCAGTGTAACTTAAAAAGAGTCACTTATTATTGCGGTGATAGATGACGTCTTTACTATTCAAAGCTTATGGACGTGTTTGGATCAACGGCTTTATATGGTACATTATAAGGAACCCACTTAAGGAAGCTTAGCTTGTAAGGAATGCACCTACAGAGCGCCCTGACAATGGTTGTTTAGTCAACTTAGACTTCTTCCGCGAATTTTCGAAAAATAATTCCTGAATTTAGTTCTATATTTTAGCGTCTTCCTCCACCAAAAACGGATGGACCGGACCATAGTTTATCGTTTAGGCTAACAGCAAAACGCTCCGAATTTGCACGTTTACAATCACCATTTCTCCGCCTTCTCAGGAAGTAACTAGGCTTTCGGCGCCTAAGTGGAGTATTTCCGACTAATGCAGTAATGGCCGCTCTATTAAAAACGTATCACCATTTCCTAAGCTGATGTTGCATAGGGAAAACTGGGAGCCTCCGAAATAAGTGATCACTAAAACGGCAGGAACTTTTGCATTAACCTAATATATATATATATATAGAGAGAGAGAGAGAGAGATTCTGCTCGGTATGCGACAAAGGCGGCCATGTGCCCGCGTTGTCGTTAGCTCAAATGCGATGCGCTGAATATTGTAAGCGCACAGGAATAGGGTTATCTATCAGCCTAGGTTCCTGCATTCAGTTAGGCGTCTTGCCCACTCGTCAGACGGCGAGATCACTCTGTGGCATTTGTCTCTCTCTCTCTCTCGCTTCCCGAGAGTCTGGGCCGGCCTACAGGAAGTCCTGTTATATGGGCGACAGGACATAGGGGTAGAGATGGCAGTAATAAAACGGACTGGACGCGTATGCCACCGACAGATAGATCAATAGTTAGGACGGAAAGATGGAACTAAGCGGATCTCGCTAGTCGAAGACCGGGCCGATGACGAAGGGCAGCGCCAAACGACATGATGTACAGGAGAGTCTACGGGGCCACATTCCGACCCGTTTTCGGTCTGTCTCGGCTCGGACAGAAACGGGATCGTCCGTTGGGACGGGGGGGGGGGGGGGCGGGGGCGGCGTCATAGCCATCGGGGGCAACAAAAAAAAAACTACATTGACTGGCGGTAACCGTCATCAGCTTCGGCGGCTTGCGGATCGGTGGATGACTTATAGCCGCTTACCACCTGCGCCCACCCAGCTCACCTGCGCCCCGCTTTTCGGCCTTGGCAGGTGGGCGCCTTCTCCCCGACGTATAGCATATACGCGTCACGGGATCGCGTCGTAGTTGTAGTCGTCGTCGTCGTCGTCGCCGTCCCACGGCAATATTGCGCGACATTCCTGATCTCCTCTCGAGCAGTTGACTGAACGCCGCTATGACTAGCGCCAAAGTTTCAGTTCCCCTCCCCGCACCCCTCTCAGACTGATGTCTAGCGTGCAAAGTGTGCATTCATACAGTGTATGCAAGTAGACGTCGTCGTTATCGCTGTCGATTGAAGGCAATTAGACAATTGCTAAACTGAACCGCATAATCGAGCATTACTGGTGCTCGTCAATAATAATATGTCCCAAAACATTTATACCATGACAAATAATAATAATAGTTATAATAACAATAATAATAATAATAATAATATAATATTATTGATGATTCACGATTATTATTTTTTTTCTTCTCAGTACAAGGGTTGTATGTATTCGAGTGTATTTGCAAATTTCCAATAAACAGTGTTATTCGTATATATATATATATATATATATATATATATATATATATATATATATATATATATATATATATATATATATATATATATATATATATATATATATATACATATATATATATAGATACGTTTTCCATTTAAGGAAGAGTATCGGCTGGTTTATGTTTACATATTAGGAATAGGCGTGATGGCCGGGCAGAAATAGCGGGTTTGATTTCAGTTTGACACATGGTCATTTTACGTCTAGATTACCAAATACAGCGTCAGATAAGTGTGTGCTGTCTCTATAAGTTAATATTTAACGTAAACTGTATGAGTTAATATGCGCCTCTATGCAGATTAAAGATATATGTACGTCAAACTGAAACAAAACGTTTCTGGTACTCAATCATATGAGCAGAAACTTAACTAAGGACTACCCTTTTTAGATACATGCTGAGGTATTGCAGATTATAAGCGATCGACACAGAGCTACGTTATATCGAATTCGCCATTTTTACCGTATTATAATCATATTGTAACAAATAGGTTGAAAATAAACGAATATAAAGTATACAATTTGTGAAGACAGCATACGTATAGCTCTATTCTTTTCGTGTATCAGTTTTATTTTTAAAAATATGCACACCTTACACGATATACATATAGATGTATATAAACATTAAAAGTATGCCTCTAGGCGTCGTTCTTTCCGTATTAAATGACACCTGTTTCTATTTCCTCTGTAGAGCAATCCATCCAGCCGACAGTGACAAGGTATGTTTCGATTAAACCACGCATATATTTCGTCAAAAGTAATTGTTTGTTGTATATATATATATATAAATTAGGTTGAACCCGACTACCTAATGTCAACACTACATGTTCCGTGCCGTCTTCGCTGAGAACGCGTCAGGGCCACTATAGAAAGGAACTCGCGCGTAGGATGCGCGAGATCTGTTGTCGTCTAACTTGCCTAGATGTAAAATGGTTTTATTATTTATCGTACTACTAAGTGCTAAGAACGCTTCGAAGGCTATTGAGCTGTGTTGGCGGTCAACGATACTAAAATGAGGCTGAATTTGTGAATTATTTGTTCCGTTCTCTACTATGGGAAGCGTCGAGGGGTGGGTGGCCGGGGATGATGAATCAGATAGAGGGACCTCATAAATACAAATGTGCAACGGTGGGGCTCGAACCCGTGCACCTATGTGTCTCCCCCGGTGGCGTGGTGGCCTGCGTCTGCGCCTCGCGACCGGAGGAGACACTAGATAGGTGCGCGGGTTCGAGCCCCACCGTTGCACATTTGTATTTATGGGGGTCCGTCTGTGAAGCAATGCGCAAAGCAGTGCCATGGACGTTAAATCTTGGATGAGAGTCAGCCCCGAAAAGATTTTTTTTTAAATAGACAGTCATTGAGTAGTTTTGCTTACTAACAATCATCATCAGGGGGTTGTCTTAGGGCACAATACGTACGAATACTTTTCACTTCCAAAGCGGGAACCTCTTCAGTAGAGCAATGGGAAGACGAACAAAGTATAATTAAATAACAAACAAATCTAATAAGTATACTTTTACTAACAAGATCGCGTCAATTGCTTGCTATGTTACTACTGCGGCTGTCTTGGAAACAATTTCACCCATAAAGTAGGCTTTAGCGAACGCTCAGTGATCCCATGTCGCGGGATCAGGTATCGCCGCTGATCCCTCGGCCTCTATCACAGCTAAGCGCTTCCAGTTATCCACGCCCTCATCGACAGCTTTCGTCGGATAGAAACTGTTCGAACCGCCGACAACGCCTCTAGGCTGCGCACACTCTACCGCGTTTGGTGGGTTGTGAGTAACCTCCAGACTGCATGGATCGGTCGTGCCTTCCTCTGAAATAGTGTGATGATGCACCCGCACAATTTGCCTTCGCGATTTGCGTAAATGTCTGCAGAATGATTACAAAATCAACTATGCAATAAGCAGAATCTGCAAAGTACGCCTTAGAAGCAATTTTATTTTGCTGCTAGCCTGTTAGCAAGGCGTAATCTACGTTTATACCTAGCATGTTAATAGTCGTCGTAGAAATACCATAATAGTATTTAGAGTATAGAACGTAATCATACGATCACTGTCAAGCTTCGTGGCGTGTTGCATTCGCGTGCGCTTTACGACCGGAGGAGACCCATAGGTGCACGGATTCGAGCTCCACCTTGTTGCATATTTGTATTTATGGGGTTTATGTTTCGAAGCAATGCAAAAGCAGTCCCGTGGACGTTTAATGTTGGCTGAGGGTCAGCCCAGAAAAGTTTAGACATACGATCACTGTCTTTAAACAATATGATGTACATCTAGATAAATGAAAGTATATAATTACTTCTGAACAATACCCAAGAGCCCTAGGGCAGCCTGTCTATTTTTCAAGAGCGCTGAACAAAATTGAATCAACCTTCATTTACTTTGTGTAGATGATTGTCCGCAATTTTAGCGGCCCTGTTACTTCAATTGATCTTTTTGATCGTGACAAAATTGCGGCCTGCATTTTCAGCTGAAACATCTTGCGTATCCCCAGCGAGCGCAAGCAGTCAGCATTGCCCGTGACACTATCAGTGAGCGAACCGGGTCAATTCTGCTATACGCGGCTGCCAGTTCATGAGACATCATTTATGTTGTCTCAGGGCAGTCATCAGGCTGGCTCATTTACAGTCTGTTTTGGTGGAACGTGAGCTTTGCCACATAGTTGAGCGATCAGCAGCATGAAAAACTCATCAGCAGATATATTTATAGTAGAGTTAGCTCGGTCACCCGACCGCGGCTTTTGACACAGAGGGTTTGAAAGCACAAAGTTACGAAGGCGACGACACCAGGCAGTAGTGGAACCACCTTGTCTGACCTGGCAAAAGTACTTTAGGTATTAGTCCTAGTATATCAGTTATTTAAGTCTTCCAGTATATTATTCCTAACCTGGCAGCTACACTCACGACGATTGCCAAAGCACTAAAGCCGTTATTACCTCTACTGCCGTAGTCGAAAAGCTACAAAGCTTTTCCTTATAATGAAAGACCAGCTTTACCAGCAACCTAGCAAAACGTCTCGGGTGACTCTGGCGAGAACCTTCGCAGAATTTCCTGCCCTGTGTGCAACAACAGATTTACGAGAACAAGGCTTCCTAGGTGCATGTCCGTCAGACGCTCCGGCATTGGAAGCATACAAGTCACGCCGACCACTGGCGCATTGGTCACGTCGGAGAAACTGGTCGAACATATTCAGAATACCATCCGACATGCAAGGCTAGTTCGGGTATTGCCCACGACGGTCAGGGCATCCGTCGCGGACAAGCTCACGAAAGTTTTATTAAAGGTCGCCTCGAACAACGACATTGAGGCCTGGCACTCACTGCGTTCTTGCATGCCGGTAGAGCTGCGCCTTCCACGTATCCGAAACGACATGTGGATCGTGGAAAGCAATTCCCTTACAGTGATTACAAGAAAGAACCTCCACATACAAAAATAGTGATTACAAAAAAGAACCTCCACGTACAAAAAATGAACCTTCAATTACAAAAAAGGACATCCACAAGCCCCCTCGGACCTTTGCTTGTCATGTCGTCTCTCGACTATGCTGCCATCCACTACCTCTAGCAACGAAGTGCGCCTGGCCGTGAGATTCTTCCCCAGAAGCTCTACAGCTGATCTTAACTTCCTTCGGCCTCGACTTCTTCAGGACCTCTTGTCCGCGGTCTTAGGATCCGTCGTCGACAGACTGGCAGATGCGCTGGAAAAGGATGTTGACATTCTTCCGTGGGGGGTCTCCCCCTGTAACCCTTCAACCTATTATATTTTGGGCACGACTATTTGCTCTCAAGAAGAACGACGGTTCTCTCCGCCCGATAGCATGCTCGTCTACACTCCGGAGGTTGGCTTAAAAAATAGGGCGCGCTGCCAACAAAGTTGAAATATTATCGACAAGTGGTCCTTATCGGTTGGTTTTGCAACTACTGTCGGTACGGAGATCGGAATTTACACCACCCGCGCAATAATAACTCTTGCAGAGACCTGCCCGACCGTTCTGGTCAAGCTAGATTTTAGGAATACCTTTAATAGAAGAGACCACCTGCTAAACGCGGTGAAACGCTACGCCTCACAAATGTTTTACCAGATACATACGGCTTACTCCCAACCGTCACACTGCGTCTTGCCGTACGCCACTATATCTCCGCAGTCCGGCCTTCAACAGAGAGGCCCTTTAGGTCCGCCCTTATTCTGTTTGTGCGTAAAGGACTTGATCGACTCCTTACAGTGTCCTCTAAGTGCTTGGTATCTGGACGACGGTGTGCTTGGAGGTGACCTAGCTACGGTTATCGGTGATAGTCGCAGAGTCCGGGACTTCGAGTGAGTGAGTGATCTATCCTTAAACCCCGGTAAATGTGAGGTCTACGTTACGGGCCTCGAAGATATAATCTCGCCGGATAGTGAAGCTATGCCATCTCCTTCCCGGTTGCAAGTGACATTGAGTTCATCGGGGTTCCTCTCTTCCGAGGAGGGTTACATGGGGCTTTACACGCGTGGAAAAGTTTGAAGTGGCCGCCAGCCATCTTTCATCGCTGGGATCTCATCGCGAAAAATACCTACTAAAATCGTGCTTTTCGGCGGCTCGGATAATTCACTTGCTTAGGGGAGCCAATTGTTTCGCTTTGACCGAGAACCTTTGAGCCTTTATCAAGTGGACCTTGAAGACACTGAAGATACTCCTGAACTCCTCTCACCCGATGCAGGGTTGCAGACTCTTTTTCCTATATCCTTAGGTGGACTGGGAATGCCTGGCGCTCTAGCGTTGGCTGATCTTGCCATAATCTCCTCTATATGCTAGGCATTGAAAAAGGCCAAACGATTACTGGACGACACAGGTAAAACAGGAACGAACAGGTTTACGATCACACTTTGGCAGTCTTATCCGAAAAAATAGCCTTGTGCGTGTCTCCGTGCGGTGTCACACCCACTGACACTCTTCCCCAGAAGGGCTGGTAGACCACACTGCAGGAGAACACATTTGCGCAGCCCCTTGAGTAAGCCCCCACCACATTGACAAGGCCAGGCTACAAGCGGTCTCCGCAAAAGACGTCCGGGTCTGGTTACAGGCTTTTCCTAGTGCTCACTTCACTAGTGCGGGAGTGGAACATGCTGGTCACGCGTCTATGTTAGTGTAGGCATATGAGCGCAGAAAGAATGCCAGTATTACCTGCCCCCACGACTTTCGCACGCTGGTATTCGAGACACTGGGACCTGGCCCGAAGACGCTCAAACTTATTCAACGTGCAGGCAAGGCCCTCAACCGTTCAACAGGGGACACTAGAGCTGTCAAGTAACTGCACTGAAGACTATCGCTGAACATTCAGCTGATTAACTCCGCCTCTGTGCGTGGAGCTCTGCTAGACTGGACACGCACGAAGTTGGAGGATATCTGACGTTTGCATTTATCTTGTTGGGTGCATATGTTCATAAAGAGACAATTGTTACCTCTTATATATAGGCAAATAGACATATAAAAAAGTTTACATACATATATATATATATATATATATATATATATATATATATATAATCAATATTTATTTATGTGTATCAAGGTATCAATTTGTGATGTAAGAACATGTGCACAGCCCGCTCGGGGCATAACTCAAGGCGTTAGGTCCAGGCTTGGGCTGGTCCACCTAGCCAGGGTGCCTCTCACCGAAGCGGCATTCCCTCTCTGAACATCCAATGACAGACGCTGCTGTAAATATTCCCCCGCCCTCTTGTCTCCTGTAGCAAGCATCAATCTTCTTCCGACATCGTTAAGCAGCTTCTTCGTTAGCAGCCCAGGCCCCCCGGCGTCTCAAACGCAAGGGGTGAGAACACTTGTGGGTAAGCGACGCTTGAATATTTTCGGCACTTGGCTGCCTCCGCTAGGGCTACCGCTTGTCCAGGGCGGGCTGCGCCCGCACCGACCATTGAAGGGGCTAAAGAGTCGGTGACGGTCGCATCCCACATCAGCATTTGCCCCCGTTCGAAGGGAGTTAGGGTCATCCCATCAGGTCTCTTCCCATCGTCTCTGACTAAGCCGGGAGGCTCTAAAATGCATGGATAGCCCGCCGACCGTAGCCCTCTGCTAAATGTTTCATTTAAGGCTGAGTGGCGTGCGATTCTGCCTGAACTCTACGGACATGAAAGTCCATGGTGACCTAGGGAGTCGACCTCGTCACCGCATTTGCACTGGTGTGGGGAGACTAGCTCAACTCCTAACCTCAACCCGACTAGTATTCGTGTAGACTCATCGTCGAGCAGGGTACCCAGCTGAGGGCTCGGGAGAGCGTGTAGCCATGCACCTGCACCGGGCGAGGAAACTGCCTGTAACCTCGCTTTGCTAGCGGCCGTAGTTGTTCGGTCCCACAGGCCGCTCCATCGGCCGTCGTTTGCCAGTTCTGACCACGCGCGCTGAAGAGAAGGAGTCTCCGGTAGAGACCCGCAGAATACGATGGCATCATCGTGATTCTGTTCAAGCGTGGCCTGGAAGTTTGCAATCGCCCGGGAGTCCAGGATAGACTCGACACTACTAGTCGCCGAATGTAACGAGGCGAGGGCTAGTCCGCCTCTGGCTACCGGTAAGAAGGCCTGAACTAGGGAATCGTCTCGCAGCCGCAGGTTGAGTATAGATTTCAACGCAAAGCCCACCTTTGAGTTAATTTCTTCCAACTGGGCCGAGAAGACTGAACTGTTGATTCCCCTGAACAGGTAGTTCAGCCTCGACGCGGGGAAACATGAACGCAGGAGGTACAACCCCCGGTGGGCGCCCAGCTGGGGATATATATATATATATTTAACACGTGAAGCGTGACTATACATAACGTATCGCTTTAGGCAAATAGACATATAAAAAAAGTTTATATATATATATATATATATATATATATTTAACACGTGAAACGTGACCATACATAAAGTATCGCTTTACGTACGACAGTTTCTACTCCGTAAGAAAGAAACGCGCTCTGGCTACGGTTACGGTGACTTTGCTGCCGGCAACTACACTAGACAGCACAACAGCAACATCAACCGCGATGTTTTTGGAATGATTTTCCTTATAGTTCGGTTCTTTTTTTTATAGAACACTTTTTGCGACAGAACTATGGCTAACCCAATCCTGGTACGAAAGGCGCTTCTCAGAATATCACCTCCATGAAAGCCCTCGTTAAACAACTTGAGATAATATCTATATAACGTAGATCACCCGGTGGTATCGATTGGCGACCGTAACATCCCGCACATCAACTGAGATGCACGTCAGTGGGATCCGCATGCAGCGCCTCGCGGAAAAAAAGTCTTATAGAGTTCTGCGTTCTCAACATGCTCGATCAAATGGTTCTTCTCCAAGCAGAACCGTTAGTGGCAACCTGCTCAACGTCGTTCTCTGTACAGACATTATTTCTAGATGAATTGGACATCCATTCTGTACCGTGCTCATTTTTCATTGATTACCTCAGCATTCAACCTTCGCTGCTACTTAGCGTCAACAGGCGGCTACTAGAGGGGAAACTAGATTTCGTAAATGCAGTAGACTACAACAGCGGCGTGGCAAGCTTACTTAGCATAGATTGGGATTGAATGTTTGCGAATGGAGCGGTATTCCTGAATGCGATGTATAACGGTTTCATTGAAGTTGTTGTGAATATTGTTGTCTTTGTTGTTGTTTTTTTAACAATTAATGTTTATTATACGCAGTACGCTTGTATTACAAAATCAGATTAACATCGGTAAACCACTGCGAGTTTAGTACCGCGGCCGCATTTCCACGTTGCGTTTTAATCCCCATCGTTTCATTAAATATTTCCCAATATCGATTGCAGGAAAAGTTGGAGGCTGTCTTGATACGACAGAGGCTGACTTTTAACTCGTCTTAAGCTAAATGACAATCTGTCTGTTTTCTTTGATTTAGGTTAACGTATTATTGATGATCGACGAAAGGCTGAACTGTTGTGTGACCAGTTACAAAGAGCATACCTGAACTCTAATCTCATTACGCCGCTCTCTTCTGTCCTTTGCCTTTCTAACACATAACAAGTCACCGGTGAGGAAGGAGCTCCAAAACCTTGATCCTAAGGTTAGTCTCCGCCCAGAATTGCTTCCCGCTGTGTTCTTCAAGAGGGCAACCATAGACGTCGCATATTTGCTACTAATGTTCTTTCAAAGGTCACCAGAGGAAGGACGTCCATCGCTCTATCGAAGGGCTTGGGTTGCCCCTGCCTACAAAAGCGGGGCCAAGACTGATCGCCCAACAAGCGCCCTGTCCTCCACATAGCGGTGACATGCAAGATTCTGGAGAGAATAACCTGCTCCGCAATCCTAAGCAGTGCAGCACGCAGTTTGCCTACCCCAATGGCCGGTCGACCACCGATTGTCTGCTTATGCTCTTCAGCGACGTAGGCCTACAGATTAGTGAGGGACTCCGCGTGGACGTCATCTGCTGTGACTTCACCCCCACGTGATCCCCACATCCGTACTGCCTCCTAAAGGAGTCGGCCCTAAAATCGCCCAATGAATTTCAGATTTTTTGAGAGATTTTTGACACTTTTAAAGTCGAAACCGGAGTGACATTATTGAGAGAGGGTAGTGTTCTTACTGGCTATCCACATGGTACTGTACAAGATGGCCTCAGGTTTATATCTTTATCGATCAGGTCAAACACATCATACCCAAATCGGTTTTACATGCTTGTTCAGGATGACAATGATGCGTACGTGCTGCAATGTGCACTAAAAGACTTTATTGTGTGGTCGTTAAAGATGGGTCAAAAAGTATCCAATCACAAGTCTGGAGTACTGCAGATCGGTACTAGAAATACCAAGCATAACTACATAGTAGACGGTCTAGCTCTAAAACAAATAGAGGTCTTTCTATATACAGGTAGTTCAACAAGTCCTTAAAATTAGCTTTTCAGAATTCGAATTTTGGCGCGCTTTCACCGCTATTGGAAACGGCAACTTTTTGAATGCTAGCAGTCAAAATATTATGGTGATTGGCCCTTGCGATTTCGTTTGATCGCTTTTCCCGTGCAACGTATCGGCGTGATTTTGAAAAATGGAGAAAAAAGAGTTTCGAGTGGTTATCAAGCATTTTTATTTCAAAGGTTGGAATGCGACCCAAGTGAAAACTAAGTTAGACGAGGTGTACTCTGCGCCATGTTTTAACACTGTTTCCAACTGGATTAATGAGTTAAAAAGAGGTCACAGGAGCACCGAGGATGAACTACTTCAGGACGTCCAAAAACGGCAACTGATGAGGAAAACGTGGAAAAAGTGCGGAAAATCGTTGCCGCAGATAAGCGAGTGAACATTAGGGAGATAGCGGAGGCCTTGGGGATCAGTTTGGGTAGAGTGCATTTAATCCTGCACGAAAACTTGAAGATGAAAAAGCTCAGAGCAAAATGGGTGCCGCATTTGTTCAACCAAGGCCAAAAAGACGCGCGTGTTTCCGCTTCACAGCGAAATTTGGCCAAGATGTCGAAAAATCCGTAGGATTTTTGGCGCAGATTCGTGACCGTCGATCAAAGCTGGGTCCATCACTACACTCCCGAGACCCAAGAAGCATCTCGTCAATGGTGTGCACCTGGTGAAGGACCTCCGAAGAGGGTGCGGACAACGGCATCGGCCGGAAAGATGATGGCCACGGTTTTTTGGGACCAACGTGGAATAATTCTTGTCGACTACCTTGAGAGCGGTAAAACGATTGCGGGAGAATATTATGCAAGACTGTTGGACTGCCTGAAGCAAGAACTCATCGTGAAACGGCCCGCTTTGCAGAAGAAGGTTGTCCTGTTTCACCAGGACAATGCTCCCGCACACAAGTCGCGGCAAGCAACGGCAAAACTGGCCCAACTGAGGTTCGAACTTATTGAACAACCTTCCTATTCTCCAGACCTGTCCCCCTCTGATTATTTCCTCTTCGGACATTTGAAGAATAGTCTCGGTGGAAAGCGTTTTTCCAGCAATGAAGAGGTTAAGGCTGCTGTCAATGCCTATTTTCAGTCTAAAGACGCGGAATTCTACTCAAGAGGTATAAATGCTCTGAAATCTCGGTGGGAGTGTATTGAGCTTCTCGGGGAGTATATCGAATAAGAAAAAATTAAAAACAAGATTTGGAAAATTCTTGGTTTTCATTCTAAGAACTTGTTGAACTACCTGTATCTTCTAAGAAGGGTTGAGTAGCGGAGACAGATGGAAAGGCGCGCCCTCGAACTTAAACCCGTAACCGAGCTGACATACGACATCTCGCGATGTTTGAGACACGAGCAACGTTGAGTCGGGCAGAGTTTGTCATAGGCCCTCCAACCCAGACCACCAATGCCAAAGTGTCGCACCTGTATCCATGGAGACTTGTGGAACAATTGAACGAATGAGAACTATAATAGAATTATGTTGAAGCAAATTTGTGCATTCAAAGTCATTTGCGTACATGCTGTAAATGTTTTCATACCTGTGATCGATAAAAGAGCGTTTCCATCATATGCGGTCTGTGTAGCAAGTACTAATGTTAGTAGTATAGGTTGTTATGAATCACTAGTTACCATTAAGTACATTTTATCCATTAGTAAAATAAACTTTAGCCCTGCAAACAACTCTGCCGAAGATTATGCGTCATAAATATATATTAAAGGTAAACAGCGCGACACAGGGGGCATACATTTCGAGGGAAGGTTTACTTTACCCAGCCACTATAAAAAAGCCTAGTTTGCTTGTATCGTATTATTATTGTTGATATCCATACATACACAACAATTGTTTAAAAATGTATTATTATGTGATCAAAATACTGTGATTATTATTATTATTATTATCGTAACATAATGAGTGTCACGGCATGGTATGCATGACATGTTGTTCGCTTTGGTGCCACAATGGAGCATGTGCGCCAGCTGTTGTTAAACCGTTTTTGTCGTCGTTGAACACATCACAGCTGTTCTGATACGCAACCGGCCGCTAGCAGCACGATTTCACGATGAGTACAGATGAAGACGTCATTCTCTTGGGATGCTGCCGAGACGTCGGTAGTAGTGGGGGGGGGGGGCGAATGGGGCCCCGCGCAATCGCCCCATCATTGGCCCCTCTAGCGGCCAATCTAGATGACTACGAACGCGACCGCAAATTGGCGGTCGGCTGCCGACAACGCGAACCGCTTGCAAAAACGATATTTGCCAATTGCAATTTCAAACTCGTGGCCGAGAGTGCACTGCATCGCCGTCGTGCCTACCGTTACTGTTGTTGTTGCTGGTGTTGTTGTTGTTGTTGCTGGTGTTGTTGTTGTTGCTGGTGTTGTTGTTGTTGCTGGTGTTGTTGTTGTTGCTGGTGTTGTTGTTGCTGGTGTTGTTGTTGCTGTTGTTGTCGTTCTGCTATTTCTGTTCTTAGCGCTGCTCTTAGCAACGTCGTCGTCGTAGCTAGCCAAGCTAGTAGTACAAACATGGAGGAATCCAACTTGCTTAGACGGAGCAGCAGCAGAGAACAGATTTTTTGACCTCCGGTGGAACTCCGACCGGCATCGACAGTCTATGCCGGTCTTGTGCAACAAACACAACGGGTAAATGGATGCTGGCAAAACGCCTACATTGCATAAGAAACCTTTCCTGTTCCCTGCGCTGCTCACCCCTCCGTCCTCTTCTTTCTATGTACTATATACAGAACTGCTGTAAAAGCCTCTAGTGCAATCAATATTGCACTTTAGAGCAGGGTCGAGCTAGGTGTGGGTACGCTTATATATATATATATATATATATATATATATATATATATATATATATATATATATATATATGTGTCTGGCGTTGATGAAATATGTAGGAAACATTAACAGTTGGAGAAAAAGCTTTATTTAATGTTATTTAAAAAACTCGCAACAAAGTTTTGCTCGCCATTTGTGTTTTTTTAATTTCTAAGCGTTTCTCATATTGGGATTTGAAGGATGTTATAGAGAAAAAAAAACAAATAAATTAATGAGATAATAAAGGGCGTTGTGATGCATAATTATAGAATAAAATGAGATCAATAAAGGGGAACTTCCAATTAATTTTATCTTAATTATTGAAACAATTGGATACCACAATAGTACACTTGAACGATTTCTCTCTAGTTTGAAATTTACTAGTTCAACTTGTCAATATTTGTTTTTATATCACTAACAAACAAAGAGCGTATATGCATTATTGTAGACACGTTCTAAGCATATCTCAACATTACTAACTACATAGCAGAAATCTGCCAAAATAGTAATTTTTGGTAGGCCGATCTAATTATAACATCATAGGGGCTGTCTGTCCAATTAAAAAGTTGTGCTTTATTGCCAGTGCAAAATTGGAAAAAAAATAATTTTGGAAAAAAGACGGAACACCTTTAAAGATGCTATCTTGCGTGTCCATTCCAGCAAAGCCATCTTCGCGCGGAACGAGAAGCGCACGACTCATTATTCCTACATAAGACCGCAAAGAGGGTATCGAGTTTCGTCAGTCGCTCAGCTCAAACAGGCACAACATAAATTGTAATATTAGAAATTATCCTTTACGTAAGGACGAGTTTTCGCCATGAAAAGAAAGTTAACAACGAGAGGGACTTGTAAAACTTTGCCGTTTTGAAACCGCTGATAACTGTCGCAGACCGCTCGAAGCGAACGGCAAGTAAAGGTACCGACGGCAGCAGTAAGCAGGTAGTACGCACCGCAAGAAGAATTGAACGTTAAAAACGAACTGTACTATGACGACCGTGCTCCGAGATTCAGCATAAATTACGGGCATGTGCTAGAAGACGTTGACACATCAAAGTCTCAACTGCCTCGGAGAATTAATATTTCTTGATTGCAGCGAACGTTTAGAACGGCTAGAAAGCCCAATGATCAACTCTCTCTGCGCTTTAAAAAGCAAATGGCGATGCAACAACGCTGGCGTGTTTGTATGCCAAAAAAAACGCAAACAAATTGCCGATTTCCGGAAAACGGCAAGCAAAACTCTTGTTATCTAAGGGAATATGTCAGCAAACCGTTTGGTAGAGATCAGTCACCTACGCTTAAGATTAGTACTTAGTAGTATGCCAAGAACGTTTACTGTACGTTTATTATATTGGCTAGCTAGGCTATATATAGATACAATGACAACAGGGGATGACTATTTAGAAAAAGAAGAATTAATACGAAGAAAGAAGCTTGAAAGAGGAAGAAACGCGGTAATGTGTAAGGGCCTCTGGGGGTTTAATAAATATATAGTAACAAGGAATATATGGAAGGCCATGTATGTGTCAGGATTGATCTTTGCTGATGCCTCTCTGGTCCACAGCGCAGGGTTGAGAAAGAAGTTAGAAACAATACAAAGAGAGGTGATAAGATTTGCATTGGGTTGCCGTTATAATTGGGCTAGGGAATTTCTTGAGGGAGAAGGGGGAATGTCAAAATGTATACAAAGGGAAGTATAAAGTAAGCTATAATTTAGTAGTAGGATTGGAGAGTCACAAATAAAAGATGGGTTAAATAGATGCAGCTGGTAAAAACGCCACTTAGGATTAAAACGAAGTGGAATCGTAAAGTAGATATAGAGCTGTAGGAGGCCCTTGCTCTAGGACCAAATGTTAGAAAGGACCTGGTCGATATTACAAGGTAGAGTTTGCCCCAATGGAAAGCAAATACTCAGTAGGTATTGAAGTAGACATGGATTATATGAATGCGTAGGTAACATACATGCTGCCGCTCTAAGCGCCCCTGATGCAAAAAGGGTGGCATGTGTCTTTAGGTATACATGCCAAGCGAACAATAAATCTAAAATATATATATATATATATGCCGATGTTTTTGGGTTAAACTTTTAACGCTTTATGCGAGATCTAACTCTTCACGTAGGCGGTGTATACTGCAAATAATAACCGTAATTTTTGCTGCTTACGTTGGCTGTGTGTGCTAGTAAGGACCTCGCTCGGCGTCGCCGTTTAGTGGCAACAGCTTGTTATTACGCATTTAGTCCTGTTCTTCCACACCGCTTGTGACTGTGTTGGTTTGTATTCGTTTGATAAGTGTGTATACACATATTACCTTTTTATAACCGGCTAAATATTTTTTTATCCACGCTACGGATTTCAGACCTCTTGTTATTCAGTTTGAATCTTCCTCAGGGTTTTTAGCATTTAAACCATTGTTTCTTTTGCCGTTGCTTCTCCTACCAGGGCATCGTTCTCGTGGCATACTCGCTTTTGCTGACACACTATCGCATCATCAACCAACAGCGTGTGGGTCACTCCGCTGTTTTGCGCCCCTTTCACCCATGCGAACAGGGCATACACAAGATACGACTTAAGTCAGCATTTGCAGTCAGCTTTAGTTGATACCACTCGGTAGGATTTTGCTCTACATGGCGCTAGCACGCGTTACGGTTTAACCAACGGTTTAATAGTTTTGTTTATGTTCTGTCCACCGTCAGCTCCTGGAGCAAACAGCTGTGTTTTAGCTGGGATTATTGTGTTAGCAACATTTGTATTACAGGCGTAACGTATTAGCTAGCACTTAGTGTCGTTTCTTGGACGGCCAAGTCGATGACAAGATCTTTACAGGGGTAGCATTTTGCAATTGTTGTCTTAAAATAAATGGTCTTCTCATCCTCTCCCTCGCAAGATCGGCGATTGTTACCGTTGTTGTTGTCGTTTTTGATGTTGATGTTACGGTTCTTGTTGTTGCAGTTGTTGTTATTTTCACTGCAGTTGGTATTGATGCTATTTTTGTCATTGCTGTTGTTAATTTTGTTGTTGTTGTTGATGTCATGGTTATGTTACTAGAGATACCCCTGTCGCTGTGATTTTTGCCGATTGTGGCTCTAACGCGTTGCTACGTTAGCGAAGCTATGACCAGCAGCAACAATAACAGCAAATTCCACCTAAGTAGCACGTTTCGCAACAGTATCAACGACACCAACAACAATGGCTGTAGCTACAACAGCAACAACAACAGCAACAACATCATCCATCAACATCGACATCAATAATTACGGCAACCGGCGATCTCGCACGCACAACCACACGCACTTGTTGATTAGCTATCATCTCGAGCTCTCTGGTCAGCTCGCGGCGGCGGCGGCAGCAGAAGCAATACTTGTTCCTCCACACCCCACAAATCATTTCGTCAGCGTGTGGGGCTCGCAGCTGCCTAACGAGTTTTGTCTGTAAGATACACGGGCGGAGGTGGCGAAAGATTGTTTTCATCTGCCTCTTTCGGTCTATGATGGCGGTTCGCTGCTTGGCCTCTCTGGAGTGACCTTTTTGCCTCTGCTACTACGACTACTACTACTATTACTAGCGCTGAAGGGTCTCAACGCACGACCAAGCAACAACAACAACAACAATAACAACATCAACGGCAACAACGTCACCAAGTGGATGAAGTGGCCCTCGATTGAGGCGCTGCGGCGCCTCTGTTGTTGCGGTTGTGGCTATTGTTGATTGGCCCCGTTGCCCCTGCAGTGTCCTGTTTGTTCTTGCCGCCCTCATGCTGCCGCTAGACGCGCACAGTCCGTCAGCCAGTGAGGGCGCTTGCTGGTGGAGCTCCAGCGTTCCACCACAACGGGAACACAGCAAAGGCGTCGTGCTATAGAAGAACTCGACAAGACAACAGTGCTTTCCAGATGAAGACGCCCTATTCTGGCTATACCTCTCACGCATTTTGGAGTCTAAATATGCACATGTATATAAATATTTTTAAATAATTTATATATATATATATATATATATATATATATATTTGTTTTATTAACACCCAGACTGGGTAAATGTGTTTATGTTACATCAAAATGTTTCGAGACGCCAACAATCTAGCGTTTTGCTAGTTCTGCTATAGACCTAACCGCCGGGCATACCGCGGCGTGGTATCGATCACATTTGTTCCAGCATTGTTTGCATTGACATTCATCCTGTGGTTCATGAAAACCCTCCACGTTGCACAGAACGTGATGAAATCCGTGAGCTGCAAAGGCCGTCGTTAGATGTCGATCTATTACACCGCTACCCCGCCATTCAGTGCTCGTCATTGCTGCTGTTCCATAAATACCTGTGTCCACCTCACTAATTTTGGTTTCCCAGTTTCGCATATAAACTTCAAAGGCGCACGTTTTCTTCAGATTAAATCGTTTTTGTAGTTATTCCGTCAGCAGCGGGCCACCCTCCAAGACGTGAACAATTCTATTCCTGCATGTATTCGAAAGCGCAAAAACCCTCTTTAAAAAGAAAAACCTCACCCCATCAATTAAACGCAATTCGCCTACTCCCAACTTATCCCATATTAGTGGAATGCCGTATGTGGCTATGGGAGCTATCTGTATCCCGAAAAGAGCAATTGCTGCATGAACTGAAAGCATATGTGGCCATTTAATTGCCACAGCTGCGATGGTGGTCTTCCTGACCCTCTCCTGGATGTGTAATCGAAAACTGCTACCGCTTGTTGACAAGGTTATGCCTAGGTATGTAAATTTGTTTACAAATTTAATTTCTGTTCCCCTGACTTGGATCACGTCACCCCAGGCCATACGGCCGCCCCTTCGGTCTTTCCCCAGTTAACCTTCAAGCCCTTCTCATCCATGAATGTAACTAGTCGATTCATGGCTTGTTTCACCCTGAAAAGGCTGCCACCAAAGATGACCACATCATCAGCGTACAGTAAGATTCTGGCCCACTCTTGGGTCCAGCCCGCCCTTATCCACTCTGGTAGTCCACCCAAAAGTACGGAAAACAGCAATGGGCTCAGTCCATCGCCCTGTGCGACGCCTGTGGTTTGAGCCACTTCTCCCGCAATACCGACCCCGTTATCAATCTGCACCGTGTTCTGCTTTAACATATTAATAAGTAACCACAGAACTGCTCCCGGCACTCCCGATTTTGCCAACTCTTCAACTATTTTATCCCTTGGCGCTATGTCAAACGCTGCCTTTAAATCTACAAACACCGCATATATACAACTTCTTGGCCTAGACAACGTTTCCCAGATTGCTCCTAGCAGCTCCCGAATTGCTGAGTAAGTTGATTTTCCTTTCCTAAATCCATGCTGCTCCTCCGGTATTACCCCCCGCTCCTCCAAGAATGACCCCAGTCTTCTAGCTATTATTCCCGAAAATATTTTATACGGACAGCTTTTTATTGCTATTCCCCTCCAAGCTTCCGGTTCAGTTTCTACTCCCTTTCCTTTTAGAATGACTATTAAAGTCGCTTTCCTCCAGGCCTCTGGAATTTCCCCCTTGTTTAAACATTCATTGAATAAGGCTTGCCAGCAAGGTGCGAGAATTAGGGTATCTTTCATGTGTTCATTTGTTATCAAGTCTTTCCCGTGCGCTTTGCCCCGTGGTGCTCTGTTTATTGCTTCTATCACTTCCCTAATTGAGATTTCCCTCCCTATCCAAACCCTCGCTTCTTCCGTTGTCTGATCGTCGGCGCTTTCGGAGTTGTGTCCGCCCCGGCCAATATTCGCCTAAAATGTTCGACTAACCTACCCGTCTCTACGGAACACTGTCTTCTCCCCTTTTGTTTCAGCCATGTATGTGGACATTCGTCAGCCTCCCTTATTGCTACCCACTCTATTTTTTTCCAGTGCTTTTTCTTCTCTTCCTTATACGCTTTCTTAACCAGCCGTTTAACCAACGCTGCCAACGGCCTCATTAACGGAACGGTCTTTACATATTCTCGCGTCAGCTTACTAGCTTGCTTGGCTGCCCTGCACCTTTCATTAAACCAGGGTCTTCCGCTTCTCTCCTGTGGCGGCAGCATCGCATACCTCAATAAGCCTACTACACTGCGTTCATAGGAATCTACCTGGATTACCCTTGGCACCGGAAGCACCCCGCTAAGTCCTTGTAAAAGGACGTTGCCACTAAGCTTTCTCCCTCATCCTTCCCTCTTCCCTCGTTCTTGAACACTGCCTCTAATTTTTACCCGGATACCCATAGGTATATGTTTTCTGAGTCCCGCACCTTCCTGTAAAGGATTGTCGTCCCCTGTAAAAAGTATGTCCTTTCTGTCTATATTGGTTGCAAATATATCAATAACTGATGTCCCGGAGTGGCATTCATATGTGCACACATTTGCCCTGTTAACTACCCAACAGCCGATCTCCTCCAGTACGTCTAGCAAAGCCACCGTTCGTTCCAAGTCAATCCTGTCTAATCTCGCGTTAAAATCCGCTCCTATGATCATCGGGGCCTTCCGCGGTAGCGCTTCTATCCCCAGCAAGAGGCGCTCGACCATCGTCTCTGTGGACTCCGCCCCCGCCGGTTGTACATAGGTAGCCACTAGTTCTAGTTTAGGTGACATGACTGCGATTGGATTTTCTGCTACTATCCCCACGCTCATTTCTCCCACCGTCGGTCTAACGAAAATCGATACCCCCCCGCTCGGCCTACCCGGACCCTTTTTACACGATGCCAGCGCATGGTATCCATAGAATCCCCGAATATCAAACTGCTCTCGTGCCCAGGTCTCCGTCAAAATTAGAACGTCTACCCCTTTGTACGCATCGTCCCCGAGCAAATCTAACACCCCCCCCCCTCCCCTCGCAATTCCACATCAC
Source organism: Dermanyssus gallinae (assembly GCA_003439945.1). Lineage (NCBI taxonomy): Eukaryota > Metazoa > Arthropoda > Arachnida > Mesostigmata > Dermanyssidae > Dermanyssus > Dermanyssus gallinae. The sequence goes on from QVRM01006745.1 coordinate 108,751, forward strand.
TATCTGAATACCTGCATTCACTACGTCTCCGAACTTATTATTATCTTGCTGTATCTGCTGGTTCTCGCACGCGTGCGGCCTGCTCACTGTTGTCTTCAGAAGTCAGGTCGATTTGGGACGTGATGAAGATGACAATACATGATCTGCGCTTCTGTTCGCTCGTGTAGGTTGGGTGCTATCAGCGTTAATGGTCGTGGATTGTTGCAGCATAGGTGAGGGAGTTAACGGGGCGCCCATCAGTCCTCCCAGAATGCTCGGAATAGCTTCCTGAATGGCCCTTGCCACCGTCTGCACGATGATATCCGTTAACCTCGGCATAATCGTCGCAATCACCTGTTTCACTATATCCTCCACTCTCGGTAGCGGCACTTGCTGGTCACTCAGTTTATGTCCGGTCATTTTAGGTGGGGCACTTGTTGCTGCTGTGTCCCGTTCTGGTTTAAATCGTTGAGGTTTGACATACATATATATACATCAGGGATACAACTGCACTGGGAGGATCAAATACCTCAACACGGCCACTGCGTGCACGCTGAAAGTGCAATTGGAACCTTGCAAACCGAGTTCACGTAGCAGCTATCGATGCACCCAAAATCTGTAGCCCCTGGCAATAAACAGAAAACAATGACACACCATGGCGCCACTACCATATCGACATTCATGTGTTGCCACAATCTCCCATAAAAAAAATATCGCGATACTCTCTCCTTCGCCGCCACAGTGTCAAGGACTAGACGATTCCTGGCAAAGGAGAGACGATACCGGAATTAGAGCTAAACACTCCCCTACAGGGAAACTAGGTAATATGACCCTCGGCAGTTGCTCTGACCGACAGACAGTATCTATTTGATAATGGCTACGCGGCCATCAGCTACTAAGCCCCCAACGTCGAAGAGCAGTCCAGCCGCAAATGATTAAGCTTTTTAAGGTAAGCGTTTTCGTTCATAATGGGATCGTGGGTGATTACACGTGTTTAAGAATACTTCGAGGTAAATTGGCTCTATGCGCCTATTAATATATGAAATGCAATCCGTCTCGGCCGACGTTCACAACACCTAGCTCTAGTATACCCGCGTTTCAAATAGCTTAAACAATCATCTAGTTGTGTTGTAAAGACAAACAAAATGGTTTCCGACCACACTACTAATTTTTAATATAGAATTACTATTGTGAATAAAAGCTAGTTATGTTATAAAGGCACAAAAACGAATTGTGTTATAAAGGCAAAAGCTTGGTTTCCGAATAGACTACTAATTTTGAAAATGGAATTACTATTGTGAGTACAAAATATGCCTGATGTTGTATGTTGGAGCCCAATGATAGATAATGCGACTTTTCTAATCGCAGCGTATATATGTATATATACTTTTTTTAGAAAACGTTTTTTTGCCTTTAGAGCACAACTAGTTTTTTTTAAAGTAATTAAGTACAATGTATAGAAACTTCTCGCGTGTAACATTCAAGAGGTTCGAAAGTGTTGCTGGAGCTGGAGTTCATGCGCTTGGAGTTTCAGCTCATTCCACACATGTTCGATGGAATTCAGGTATGGCGAACGTGCTACCTGAGTTCAGCTTCTGCGCGTTGACCTTAACCGGCAGCAGTGCGCGGCCAGGAAGTGTCGTACACGAAGATGAGATTATCACCAGCAGTACTTGCATGAGGCATTACTTGGGGGGTCAGCATCTCATCAGCGTACCGCTGTTAAGAAACAATTAAGAAACATTTGAAACGAAGAGGACTTGGTAAACGCGGATTAGTGATTGAAAACGTAGAGGTGAAGCTGAGAAATGAAAGCATGCATTTTTGAGCTGTAGTTGGATGCATTTCTCCACAGTTTCACTAAATATATAGCAATTGCTAAAATTACGCCGAAATCTCAATAATTGTTGTGCGTTCATGTCTAAAAAAGAAAAAAGAACATATCTGTACACTATCATAAGAATTGCAAAACATAGGTCACTGCGTATTTGCCCCAGCTCGTCGTCTAGCTTGGAATCAGATCTGTGCAGGCGTTCCCTCGAGGGCGGTTAAGACGAGAAGCCGAGAGAGTGGATGGAGTGCAGTTGGGGCCTTTGACGTGACTTCGATGCACCCCGCTCAGACTGGAGACGCACTGACAGAGCGCACAGAGGTTCCCCGCATAGTGTAATGTAAGTGATGCCATTCAATTTCGAGCCTAAGGGAGTGGGCAGGAATTTGGGTCTAATGGGTTTGTGAGTCCCACACTAGCACTGGTAGCTGCGAGCGACGCATCTGCAACATGCATACCCAAAACCTCCCATATACAAAAAAGAAGCTCCAAGCAGATCGCTTAGCACATCCGACTGTTGTTGGACACTTGTTTCGTTCGCAAGCAACACCAATAGATCCTGCGCTGCTACACACTCCTCTCACTAAGCTAATGGCTGCCTCTTCTCTGTACTGGTATGAGCCCATTTGGGCAAGCACTGTCGACCATAGGTATTGCTCCAGTCCACAGATCATAAATGTACATCATATCAACGTCTGCAGAAGTTACGTCATTTCGGACCTTAGCTGAAGTATGTGCTATTAGCACTCAGCTTTCCACAAAGAAACGTATTGCTTGTCTGCTCTCTTTCGGCCGTCCGCGTTGAGGTTGCTTTCGCTCTCCGTCTTAGTAATCAGCGTGTACTTATCTAGTTCATCGTGCCACCTCAACCACTTCACTGGCTACCTCGTGTGAGTCACGTCAGATGGGTAACATGGAGAACATTTGCTGCTTTCCTTATTTGTTCATTCCGGTAGTCTGCGACTCCCAGCCAGGCCAGGCAGTGACTGCCGCTGGAATATCTCGTCCGAGGCATTATATCACGGAACATTGTGGTCTCATATCACGGAACAGTTTGAGCATTTTCAGTGTCGTCTTTGTCAGAGTCGTCACGTCACGTTGCAGGCTGCAGTGTTGTCTCGTTGTTGCTTCTTGCCCACACATATATATATATATATATATATATATATATATATATATATATATATATATATATGCATACATACATACATATGAAAGCCGATCCAAAAAGTTAGGATATAATTATATAAAAAAAAACTAAATATGTATTTCATCTTTTAGAATGTTTTAACTATAATAAAATATTATATCTAAGCTGATAAGGTGGTGGGCGGAATTTGGTCAGGGATCACATCTAATGTTGCTTCGCACATGTCCGACCGATCCACATGCTGCCCTACTTACGATAAAGACTCGCCGGCGATGATGTGCTGCCTTCATTGGAGATTAAGCAAAATGTGGGAACTCCACACGAAGACCCGCTAAGCTGCGTCTCGTTTACACTTCTCTTTGCTGACCTTGCCGGTTACGTCCGACAGGAGTACCAAAAAGCCGTGGTGGTGATGTATAGAGATAATATTATGGTCGGGGAGGGACTTAAGATAAACACCAGGAAGACCAAAGCCATGAAATTCAGGCGTGGAGGTCGATTGGCTGCTAGAGACGTTAAACGTTGCTGCGGCAAACTGTTGAAGTTTGTTAACTCTTCCCGTGGCCTTCGGGTTCATTATACGGGAACGAAGTTTGCAGCGTATATAAACGAAACAGTAAAAGGCATTGTCTGTCGGAATCTCTTATTGAATTGATGCCCTGCCTTCGATATCGGTGTTGCTTATCGGCGCGCCCCAACAGCTTGAGCGAAGTAATCAACGTGGCGATCAGTAAGGATAGCGTTCTTATATATATATATATATATATATATATATATGAGATGTAGTTCAAGACGTTCCAATATTTTGAATTTTACAAATTGAACCAAATATTTAGCTTAGAAGGGTCATTCATCAGCCAGACACAGGCCGAACTTCGCGTCAATCGGTAGCTGGAGGTTCGGCGATTTTAAGGAGCCGAAAATGCAGGTAAAACTAATATGCATAAAGTTCTGTGATAAAGACCAGATCATATGTTCTAAAGTGGTGGAAATGTTACGAACTGTTTATGGTGATCAGGCATTATTCGGAAACACTGTGTGTACGTGCTACTGTCGATTTCGCAACGCACGTTAGGAGGCCGGAAATTACTTCCGTTCGGAAAGATCGTCGACGTCCACAACAAAAGGAAACGTTGAAAAGGTTCGTAATATCGTACTGAACAATCGCCGAACTACTATCAGGAAGATAGATGAGAGATAGGAGAAATTGTGTGTGGATCAGTAATTGTTTTGACCTAAATTTTATGCGTCAGAAAACTAGAAGCGAAGTTTGTTCCAAAAAAAGGTTGAATTTCCGTAAAATGTAAACGAACGCCCGTAGGGAAATGCGCGTTTTCCTAAATACGTAACAACGCTGCAAATGATCGTAGGGTTATGCTTTCGAGGTGTTGAACGCGACAGCTAATAATATAACATATTTTTATGCGATGTCTCTTCTAACGATCGTATCTCATTTTCTATCAGACCGAATTTGAAACGAACATCCGTGAAAGGCGGTTGCTCTGACCCCTGCTCACTGGCCATTGCTGCTCCCTTCAACGAGATTATGAAGACGTCCCACCTGCATGCAAAACGGAAAGTGAGCCTCTTAAGTGCGATACCGAAACACAAAAAGGAGATCTATATCGCTGAGTGTCGGATGCACACAATCCGATTTACTGTTGATCCTTGTCCGCTTACTCTGAACTGAACTGGGATATCTCCATTGATTAAGGTTAAACTCAGCAACGTCGCCCTATTATCGGCCTTCTCAGGGGCAATAAGAAATTAGTCAGCTCGTATCGGAAACAAAGTTGCTCAGCTGCTCCGTTAAGATGTCTAGTGACGCCAGTGCAAACGGCTTTACCATTTGTCTCCAGCTAGCGAATATCAGCAACAAACACCATCCCCTCAGGCCGCTTATTTGTTTACCCGTTGGTGTTGTCCGCTTTCTCATACCACGCCCTCTACCACACGCACCAACGACATTCCAACCCTCTGTGTCTTCTCCTTCAACGTGCGCCTAGCTCCAGGTAAGCGTCCGGAGTCACCTGTTAGTCGCACTGTGGCACTCCGCTCTCCATCATTTCCCTTTCATCAGCGGTCTCGTCACAGGCAACAGTCGCACTGGAGGATTCCACCAGCGTTGGCGGCACTGCGCCACCCTCTCCGGCCGCTCTCGACGTCTTCGACGGTTTCTCCCGTTGCGGCGGGCTGATAGTTTGCCGTTTGACAACCGTCGCCGCCGCTGTCGCAGCGGTATTGCTGCCGGCGCCTCCTTCTTCACGAACTGTCTATTTCGACTGCTTTCTCCTGGCCTCTGCTTTCGACTGCTTTCCCCTAGTCTTTCACATGTAGACACTCGTATTGCTACTTTGGCCCCTTGACCGGCTGCGGCATCTCGAACATCTCCCGGCGGTTCCGTGTCTGCGACACGAGATAGGCGATCGGAGATCACAGTTGCCGCTCGCGACGACTGGCGGCTGCGGCGGCAACAACGCTGCTGTTGTAATTGTCGTCGTCGACCAACCACAACGTGGATTATCCTGCCGCATTGTTTGTCCCGGCTTTGATGAACGTGCCACTCGCATCGATCTCGATGTCACTTCACCAAATAAGAGTCTATACACTGCATAGTGAAGTTACTGCACGACGAAGAACAGCATTGGGCGAGTTCAGAAAATAACACAAGCTCGCTCGGTGAAAGTCGATTGCACAACTCGAATGCCAACGTTCGAAACAATATCAGTGCACTGTATATGCATAGATAGCGTGTTCCAAAAAAAGAGCGACAAAGCGATTGAAATGAAACCAAAAACGTGGCCCACGCAGGGATCGAACCTACGACCTTCGCGTTATTAGCACGACGCTCTAACCGACTGAGCTAGTGGGCCTTACAACTTTGCGTTGTCGGGTGCCCAATGCCACTACAACGGGTAGGCCGTAACGCGGGGCTTACGCAGACGACAAACTATGAGTATGTTCTAGACGAAGCAAAATGTTCTACCGAACGGTAAGTCTGATTTCTGCACCGAGCAGCTACTTCATATTCTATGGCGTCTTTTGTGAAGTGATGTCCGACCATCTACATCAGCTTAACAAATGATGGTAATTTTTCTTTCACTCCTAAACAAGATATCTCCCCCCATTCCATCGGGAAAATTTGTGTTGAATGAGTTTACACACTACACTTCTTAAATGCGTGTATTTAACTTTAGAACACCCTATATATATATATATATATAACTTGCAAGCGAATGTGGCACGAGCCCAAATTCCCCTGTCCGGCTACTTGTGTCCCTTGCTAGCCTGGCAATAGCGAACCTGTGCACAAATGCACCTACATCTGTCGATAATATTTCGGCTGGTGGTCGCATCGCTATAAACAAAACATCTGCAGATGTTACGCGAAGATGACAAAGTGTCGGCGCTCTTTTCGGTTGTTGATGAGCCTTCGGAGCACAATTGTTTTATTATTGTTACAACCGCGATGGTGATGCGGTGATGCGAAAAACGGTAATTTAGATTCTGTTTGAATCCAGAACCTTCTACCAGGTTAGTTTTATCTACCCGCATGCATCTATAAACGAAACTCCGATAGCGCTTGCAACGCTATTTACAGGGCAACGCCCTAACAGCGTCGCCGGGCAGAGCCACAAAAGAAGGTCACGCGCATTTGTCTCCGGGGATCTCGCATCCCTGTAACTCACGGGTCGTTCGAGATGTTTCGGGCCATCATATCAATAATGAGTCTAAGCTGCCAAAAATGGTAGAGTCAATTACAAACGCGCTACAGCCCTTACTGGCGCGTTTGTCTGCTGCTAGCGGCCTCAAGCATGACAGTCACGTATTTTTTTTTATCTGGAAGGTTTCGGGACTGCACGATGCAGATGCGCCACCAGGAGCGTGACTAGTGTAAGACTCACATACCCACTAAACCCGGATTCCTCCCCACCCCCAGGCTCGGTACTACTTTATCATAGCTTCGAAGCCGTGGGAGAGGCGTCTCTGCGGTTCTCCTCTACTCAACTATATCCCTCTCTATCATCCCGCATGCCTACCTGCGGTTAGATAGGGGGTAACTGCTATTTTGTAAACCGTCCTGTGAGGGTGCGTCGAGTCCGTGAGGGCCCGGCTGCTCCCTCCCCTCCCTCGGCTCCTCATCTCGGCCACTTCCCCGAGAGACCCGCTCAAGTCTTTCCTTCCTGGCCGTTTCCTTAGCTGTCTTGAGTGGCAAAACGGCGTCGAACAATTTCGTCGCCTCCCTCCATGCCTCCGCCATAGTCATCATGTGGGCGACCTCTCGCAGCGGTGACAGACACAAAACTTTTATGGATTGTTTTGTCGCATCTTTTAGAAGATGCCAAGCCCAAACAACGCTGAACCCCAATAGGGTTACCTGTCATCTATGCGGCCAGACCTTCGCTAGGCAAAGCTTCCATTATACATGTCACAGTTAAGCATTGGGACGCAGGCATCATACCTACTCATAACGGGGCCACGGAAAAGTCTCGACCTCACGGAGCACATCTAGGCCTTTATTAAAAATGGGAGACTGGAACGCATCCTACCCAAGGTTGCTGATGCCCTGTCAGAGGTGTGCTCAAGGGTTGCCCTGGACAATAACGACGCTGCCTGGCTTGGGCTTTTACTCCCTCCTTTACTCTAATTGTGTTAAGGTTACCGATAGGCTGCAGGAATTCAGCTCTCTGGCAATTTTTATCAAGACAAACCTAATGGAGTTTCGACGCGCCGTTCGGTTCGGTGAGTTGAACACTCGTGATGACCGGAATCAGTCCAGCAACGCGGGCCGTATCGGCCAAGACGTTATGGTTGCCGAACCAGCCGCCGCAGCGTCGTTACGGGAAAAACACCCCCCGCAAAACCTAACTTGGGTTGGCCGTCTCCTTGCCTTCGAAACTTTTGCCCCTTTTTAAGTGGGTGAAGGATGGGGATTTTATCAGGCCTCGTCTCCTGTAGAACTTTCTCTTACCGAATCTTGACTGCGCATGCGACGAACTTGGTAAGAACCTAGCGAAGATAATCGACCTGCTAAGACGGAGAGTTCCGCATCTAAGGCGATCTCCTCATATGTTCGAACGAGATTGTTTGCACTGGCGAAGAAAAACTGCTCGTTTAGACCCATCGCTTGTTCATCGGATATACGTAGACATGCGGCAAAATTGGCAGTGAGGGACTCTAGAGACGTTGTCAACCTAGCTACTGGGCCTCACCAGTTGGGTTGCTCTAGCAAGTGGAGCAACGCGTTTAACGCCGTTAAGAGGTATCAGTTGTTAAGAGTAAGCCCCTGCTATTTTCCCCTGCTAAACATGGCTTGTAGCGTCAACCACAGACGCGCTACAACCCTTACTGGCGCTCTTGTCAGCTGCTAGTGGCCTTAGGCATTACGGTGGCTTACGGAGATCCATCGCACACTACCTTCGGCACGGCTCACCTCGGCTGTAAGGGTTCAGCAAAGGGGAGCACCCCCTTTTGTTTTGTCTCGCCTTTAAGGGCTTGGTTTACTCGCTCGAAAGTGCACTTGTTTTTTGGTTTTGTAACCATTGGGATTACTGAATGCGTCAGCGCAACATCAGCGCGGTCTTCGAGGTCCTAGAGAGGATTGGGTTTCGCTACAGGCAGCTAAACCAAACCAAGTGTAAAGTTTTAATCATCCGTTCGGGCGCAGCTGGTATACTTCCCTTATCCAGAGTCTATCCGGATAGATCTAGAATTTACTTGGACCGCCACGTAACAGGAGGCAAGCTGGATTTTCTTGAGGTGCCTCTGTTATCTTGCCACCTTGGTTTGACAATCGAGCGATGGAGAAAAAACTCGGTTGGTTTTAGTAGCCTTCCCCAGCTGCATATTCACCGGTGGCTATGCCTTCAGCTCAAATAGAAAGTTGGTCAGATGTGTAAACTCCCAGTAGTAACATTTCCTAGACCCGTTGTCGTGGGAGGCAGAGCATGCGATAAATATTACATGGCAACGAATTCGTATTGTCATATTGTCGTGGTCCACTCAAGTACATTCAAGGCTAATGAGATACGGGGACGGTTTCTACACAGCGAACCCGGACTGATCGGTGAGTGCCCTGGGCCTAGCTAACCTAATGGTGCCGATCGAGGCGCCTTTTGCCTTGACTTAATAGGCAAAAATGTACTACCATATGAGATGAACTGAAACAGTTTTATTTCAGTCGTAGCACCCGTTGTCTCCTTGCATTCGGCGACCAGCAGTGTTGGTTATCTTGGTATATATAAAACATATATATAAATTGGGGCCCCGGGCGGTCACAAATTTCTGGTGTAGGCTGGAGCGGACCCAGATGCAATCTGTGGATTGCAATCTGGGGGATCTCCCGGAGATCCCTCATCTTTAGTGTGCGTGATCAAAATTGGCCAAGGACGTTTGATAGAGCGACTTATCGAATTGAAACACTTCGGTCGCTGATAGAGCGAGGTTACAAGTTGTTTTCTCGCCGGGTCATGTGCATGACTGCACGCCCTGCTGAGCCCCCAACTGGAGCCTCGCGATTTAGTCAGAGACAATGGTAAGAACCCTGATAGCATGATCTTGAGTCTCTGCGAGCGGGGCCAAATGCTGTGGCGGGATGCGACCGTGATCGACTTTTTAGCGCCTTCAATGGCCGGTACGGGCGCAGCCCATCCTAGACACGCGGTAGCCGTAGCGGAAGTAGCCATGAGCAGAACGAATTCAAGCCCCGATTAAACCCACTCGTTCTCACGGCGAACGAGCTCCTGCTGGACCAGCTTAAATCATAGCTAATGCCTTGAGTTTACATACTTGGTGGAAGCCATATATATATATATATATATATATATATATATTAAACATAGCAACAAGTGCCTTGGCTTAATAGGCACAACGCTCTCGTTGTGCCTATTAAGCCAAGGCAGCAGGCGCCCCATACGGTACTCCCAGGTTGCTAAAGCCCGGGGCATTAACCGTCCGGCCCGGGTTTCATGTGCAGCACACTTCCCCCGTACAATAATAGTAGCCTTAACAGCCCTCGGGCCACGACAGAATGACAATATGAATTCGTTGCCACTCAATCTATATCGTATGCCTCGCCTCCCGCGCCAACAAAAGTGACCTCGGGAGAGTTATTATTGGGAGTTTGCACCGTCTGACAAACTTTCATGGGGGCGCGTGAAGGTCCCCGCAGCACGCGGAAGTCGCGCGCCAGCGGACCAACGCCGGAAAGAGAGTCATAGTTACTCCCGCTTAATATATATATATATATAGTGTGTATCTATAGAAAACAATATATATATATATATATATATATATATATATATATATATATATATATATATATATATAGTGTGTATCTATAGAAAACAATAATAACCAAAATATGGCCCACGCAGGGATCGAACCTACGACCTTCGCGTTATTAGCACGACGCTCTAACCGACTGAGCTAGTGGGCCTTGCAGATGTATGTTAGAGCGCGCTCGATGCCACCATCGTAAAACTATTACAGCTACCGGTGCCTCCTCTCTGTAACGGAGGGTTTACGCAGACTGCAGATTACGAGATAACCTACTCTGCAACAATATATAAAGCATACCGAAACTTATATATGCAATGCTGCTACACTTAACCTCTTTAGCCCACAGTACAGCTATACATACAGTACACACATAAATATATATATATATATATATATATATATATATATATATATGAGAGAGAGAGAGAGAGATAGAGAGAGAGGAAAGAGAGGAAAGAGTTGCTTGAATGTAAAACATTTAAAGACTGAGATAGTATACCCATTACTGTGCGAAAGCGATGCTAACAAGTTGAACACCGACATCGTTCACCAATGGCTATCTATATGTTATGCAACGGGCTATTGTGGGTCTATCTATGGCTAACAGCGTCCGCCGTGAAGCAGCAGAGCGGACACCAAACAGCCTTTCTGTGCTGTCAGCCTTACATACAACGGCTTCTCTGTCTGCTCGATCGCCGTATTGCCGCCGCTTTCATCGCTAGCCGGCCCACACTTTCAGATGCAGGCACTTACATACTCTTCCCGTTGCCGCGCGGGCAAAGTTTCTCTCGAACAAACTTTCGCTGGCCACTTGCTGGCGCGGCAACTACAACATCTTTTACTACAGCAGCAAAACTTAATTTGAGTGTATAAAAAAATAGATGCCTGCTTGTTAAAACATATATATATATATATATATATATATATATACATAGTAAAATGTATTATTTAATGTTATGGTTACAGGGAAATGTGAGAAACAGGCAAATATATATATATATATATATATATATATATCTGATCTTCTATTAGCGTAGGTTCATCGCACAAGCGCACCACCAGCATAGACAAAGCGGCTTTTGATAAACCAATTGCTCTATTAGGGAAGAGTGTTTTAATCTTGTCGTGATTTCTAGAGGTTGTCTTGAGTTGTCAGTTTGGACGTAATGGGTATGAGGCAATACTTTACTGCGAAAAGCATTTTGAGCTTAAATGTACAAATAATAGTCTCTATCTCAACTTGTCGGCGATCCCTCCACACCATGGTTAAAGAAACCGCCTTTAATCTTTGTCCTTAATATGTCTAGTAAAACACAGCAACGTAAAATCATATGCTCTCTCGATTTTCCCAGAATTGTCTGCGTCACCGTAGCTATCCCCAGCCGCAGATTAATCTCAAGCTTATGACTAGCGATGATGTTAGCAAATCGAACACATTTGTCAGATTGCCCGGAAGGGGTCAGAACCCTCTGAAAGAGTAACCAGAGTGCCATCAGGCATACGCTATGCACCATTCGAACACTCGGTATAGAAACTCTAGATGAAGCAATTATCACTGCAATGATCACAGCTAGGCCTGTCGTAGTAATCGATTTTACGGGAGCCAACGCGATAAAAGACCAAACTTCGCCGCATTGAACGGCGAAGAAAAATTGTAATTATAAAAAAAAAATATATATATATATATACCAAAATTAAGTGTCCAACATACACATGGGCCACAAGCATTCGCATGTACCACACATAAATCTCTGCAGCGTCTCTGGAGCATGCGATCTGGCGTCTTAGTTTGCGGCCGAAAATAAGACAGGGCGTAACTTTTTTCCGAGACCTTGACAACGCAACTTTCTCAGCCTAGACTAACGCTAGCAACAACTTCCCTTCAATCAGGGTATTTTGTGCAACATCACCTTCCACCTCAGCTGGACAAGGCACATGTTTTTCTTTAATTATCAATGGCAACCCCGCGATTTACTCAATTTGTCCACAATAAAAGAGTACGATCATTTTAAGCTAGGAAAACATTGCCTTGTGTGGAGAGAAAAGCTAGGAGGAAGTTAATAAGACAGAAAATGTTACGTAGGGGTGGTAGGGTTTCTTGCTTCCAGTGGATCCGTCAGTCGATTATTTAATGAGATATTGCCTCCGCTGCAAAAGTGAGATCAGCCGTTATCAACTGTGTACCCGGAAATATTCATGATGTGTAGAGCTGTCGTCTAGGAAAATATTTTCTTTCCTTGATGCGGAGAGATGCACCTTTTGGTGACCGCATAAAATATAGGGCCGAGAAAGTAGCCGGCGCTCCTGAAGGAAATCACTTAAGAAAATTATTTGCTTCAACTACAAGCTCTAAAATGTCCTATATTGCTATTCAAAAAATAAATCCGGACACTCTAAACACTATATATATATATATATATATATATATATATATATACACTCACGCATTTATTCAATAGATACACAACGCGCACGTACACACCTGTATAGATTAGCATATATTAAAATATATATGTGCTCGAGGTAGGTATATTTATATACAAACGCATTGTAATTACAACAGTTGTTGGCTGTCAAATATCCAAATAGTGTATTTACAATTACAATTATGTTTATTTAAATCAAATTGAGTATAATAGACATTTCAAAATGTATATTCATGAAGCTCTATCTTGTTCACGCTTCCGACGAGAGAAGTAGTGCAACGAGTTTCGGCCCATCGCTGTGCAAATAGTGCATTTAAAAAAGAACAAAATCCATAATGGCTCCAAAACGTGGCCCACGCAGGGATCGAACCTACGACCTTCGCGTTATTAGCACGACGCTCTAACCGACTGAGCTAGTGGGCCTTGTAACTCTATGTTATTGCGCTTAATGTCACCATCCTATAACTACTAAAGCTACCGGTGCCTTCTCTGTAACGGGAAGTTTACGCAGACGATAGATATCCTGCTTTGCAACAATATATAAAATATACCGAAACTTATATAGGTACTTATGTATAAAATATACCGAAACTTATATATGTACTTATGTATAAAATATACCAACACTTATATATATATATACATTTAATCTATTTAGCTCTTGATGTACAGCCAAAACTATAACAAGGTCGTCAGTTTATATAAAATAGATGCATAACTACATGTACTCGTATATTAGTATAGAGTTATATACTCAGAAAGAAAACACATATATATATATATATATATATATATATATATATATATATATATATATATATATATATATATTCCATTCTTTCAATTTCAATTTGAAACGTGGTTTATTCACGAAACTGCATTTCATAACGCTTAAGTTTTCGGTAAATAAAAATGTTTGAAAAAAGGTGAATCAAACAACGAAGCAGATAATCACTCTCGACAAAATCCAATGAGTGCTTTGTATAAGCACTTTACACAGGTAGTAATACAGTGGTTAATGATTGTCACAAGAACTTCAGAGCAGCAATTAGTGCGTTTGTTAGAACGCTGAACACTACATGAGGCAACAAACTTGCAAATGTAACACACAAACGAAGTAGTCTACTAGTACAGCATCAACACTACACTTACAACAACTATTACTAAAAGCATGTGCATAAACATGTATATATATACACGACAAACTACAAGGTCATCTGCTATGCAACAACATATAAAATATACTAATGCTCATATTGGCGATTCTGCTACTAACTTCTTTAGCCAATGATGTACAGCTATGAATAATTGTAAATAATGTAGTCAGTTTCTAAAAAATAAATACATATATTTATTATCTAGATCGCGTTTCCTACTCAAGTAAACACAGATACTATTATATAGTTATTACTTGAGTAGGAAACGCGTATTAACATACGTTCACTGAAGCATATGTGCATATTTTACTTGAGCAGGCAATGTTGTCTGTCCAGTTTAGTAGCAATTTAAATATTTTTTAAAAACAAATTACTAAGGTGCGTTTTCTGCAAAACGGTGTTTTGCAGCTGAGCAACTACGGGATCACCTGCTTCGGAATGATATTTATATCCAAATACGATTATAGACAGTTCAGTTAAAGCTAACGCTTTCGTTCGGGTAACGCTTAAAGCGCTAACGTTAAGGTAACGCTTTAAAGCGCTAACGTTAAGGTAACGCTTTAAAGTGTAAAGCGTTTGAAGACTGAACTAGTATAATATATCTGCTACTGTGCGAAGGAGACGCTAACAGCTAAACGCCGACAACGCTCATTTATGGCTATCTATCTAATCAACGGGACGACACGTGGACCCGGTGTATGTACAAGGGCCAGTAGCGTCTGCCACGAAACAGCAGCGGCGGCCAAGCGGCTTTCCTGTGCGTCCCAAACTGCCACATGCAGTATATTTATTATCTAGATCGCGTTTCCTACTCAAGTAAACACAGATACTATTATATAGTTATTACTTGAGTAGGAAACGCGTATTAACATACGTTCACTGAAGCATATGTGCATATTTTACTGAGCAGGCAATGTTGTCTGTCCAGTTTAGTAATTTAAATATTTTTTAAAAACAAATTACTAAGGTGCGTTTTCTGCAAAACGGTGTTTTGCAGCTGAGCAACTACGGGATCACCTTCTTCGGAATGATATTTATATCCAATACGATTATAGACAGTTCAGTTAAAGCTAACGCTTTCGTTCGGGTAACGCTTTAAAGCGCTAACGTTAAGGTAACGCTTTAAAGCGCTAACGTTAAGGTAACGCTTTAAAGTGTAAAGCGTTTGAAGACTGAACTAGTATAATATATCTGCTACTGTGCGAAGGAGACGCTAACAGCTAAACGCCGACAACGCTCATTTATGGCTATCTATCTAATCAACGGGACGACACGTGGACCCGGTGTATGTACAACGGGCCAGTAGCGTCTGCCACGAAACAGCAGCGCGGGCCAAGCGGCTTTCCTGTGCGTCCCAAACTGCCACATGCAGGCACTCACTTTTCCCGGCTCCGTACGGTGGCGAAGTTTCTCTCGAACGAACTTTTGCTAGCCGTATACTACCACTGCAAAACTTTAGTTAAGCGTAGCAAATGATTACTCATATATATTATATATGATAACATAAAAGAGACATATTTGTCAAAACAGAGATAATACATATTGAATGAATTGAAGTAAATACATTTGAAAAATGATATTCATATATATATATATATATATATATATATATATATATATATATAGAGGGTGTCCTGATCATTCATCTCACTCCTATACGAAACATTTCGGCTCTTTTTTTCCATTAGCAAACATTATTTTTTCACCGACCTTGACCATACCCCAGAGTTTTAGACGAGATTACCAGAACACCCTTAAGCCTTAATCAATGATAAATTATGAAAAAAAATCTTAATAAACAAACATTTATACTGTTCACCCGTATGGCTTGCACATTTGTGTGAATGCATAGGCATATTTAATGGTCACACTAAGGAATAATGACAAACGGGTTCTAGCTCAACTTGTGGGTGCGAACCTTATCGATCACTCATCTGAAGCCCGGTCGAACAGCTGCTGAAGTCAAATATTGTACGTGGTAGATGCGTAGCAAAAACAGACCACTTAATGATTACGCGTCAATAATAATTACGCCTGATGCATAGCCAAAGACATTCACAACAGAGCGCCTGCGCGGGCCTCTCCTGCGACCAGTCTTTCCTTACTTTTTATTTCGAATATAAAAATCCTTATGCTCCACTTGTTTAAATATATACAGGGTCATTCAGGGAGTTTTGTACTTCTTTCGAGGTTTGATAGAGCTCGGCAAGAAAATAATTTTTCCCTATGGAGGGAGGACGCGGAAACGTCTTGTTTAGGAGAGAGAGTGAAGTTTATAAAAGTAGTTATTCAGCTTTTTTTCTCCTACATAGTTGTGTATATATATACATATATATAAATACAGTGTGTTATACATATATATATATATATATATATATATATATATATAGACGAGAAACGCGATATTTTCGTCTAAAACTCTAGGGTATATTCAATATATACATATATACGTCCAAATTGGCGCGTACTTTATCGCCTGTTTTTGAGGCGGCACCTAAATGGGACAGATAGCTAATTGAATTTCTTTGTGTAAGTCCACAGGGGAACCACTGACAAAAATGCGTATGTCCGTGTCAAAAAGTCCCTATTTATTTAATTGAACGTGTTCTTAGTAGCGTCGGTGAGTGAGCCGGTTCACGCATACATGCCAACTTGTTGTTAGACTTTTGCTAAGTCACGCCAAATACACAGTAGTCCAACAGATCCCAATCGTAGTCCATTCGGCTGTCATACGTCTTTGCACCAAAAACCTGATCATATGTTCAGTGACAGTCCCGTAGACACTTCATGTATCGAAGATTTCACGACAGTTTGTAGAACACGCATGTAAACTTCACTTGATCTAATGATTTGGCCTTTATGAAGGCAGTACGATGGCATGGTGCCTCCCTCACCGCACACCACTCTCAGAACGTGAACACTGGCCACTGGAATTTGCTCTCCGCACAACACAGAAGGAAACCTGCCGGCCGCGGGAAAGTCTGCAGTCGTCGGAGCGATTGACTTGCAATTACGGTGAGTGTTTTCTCGCAGCAGAGAAGAAACGAAAACGGTCTATGGCTTCGTGCCTGAGAGGAGCTAGGAGCAAATAGTGTGGATGGAGTCTATTGGCGTTTGCAACCTCAGAGAGTATAGAGCCTGACCTGTGGACCTGGTTCTGTTCTTCTTTGAAACCGAACCGCGTAATCGGCTGCAATTCGCCGAATTGTCGGTAGACTGACAACAAGGAGCGGAGGGCACAGACAATAGGAGCTTTTCGCCCCTATTCTGAAGTATCATCTCCTGCCATATATATATATATATATATATGTTCTACTGAACATGAGTTTTTGTCTGCTACCCATCAACTGGATGAGTGGATTCATGATACGACGAGGATGTAAGACAAAAAGGCGTGTGTGTTACAATATATATATATATATATATATATATATATATATATATATATATATATATATATATATTAAGAATACAAATGGAGCGACAATTGTCTCCCGAGAACGTGTGCACTGGGAACGTTACTCTATCTCATATAGAGTGGGTTGGGACCACTTCAGCAGCGTGCCGCGGACGGACGCCGCGTTCCCGCGTTGGACTTCGAGGTCGAGGCGCTGTCTCAAGAAAGCCGCGGATCTCTTGTCACCGGTTGCGAGGTTCAGCTGCGTGCCCACTCTGTGGAGAAGTTTGCGAGTGAGGCTTCCCGGGCCGCCCAAAGTCTCGAAAGCCAGCGGTTGAAACTCATGTGGATAACCTATTGATGCGTACTTCGCGAGCTTTCTCGTTTCGGCTAGATTACCGGCGTGGCCTGCCGAGATCGCCCCGCCACCGACCATTGAAGGTGCTAATGAGTCGGTGACAGTGGCATCCCAGACAAGCATCCTGCCCCTACTGAAGGGAGTAAGAGTCATCCCATCCGGGCGCTTGCCATCGTCGACGGAGAGGCCCTGAGGCTCTAGAATGCAAGGGAAACCGTTTGATCGAAGCGCTCGGCCGAAGGTGTCGTTAATACCGGCATGCCTGGCCCGCCGTCCCGCACTCATGATGCACGATAACCCGTGATGGGCTAATTCGTCTACGGGGTGGCCACATTTACACTGATGAGGGGAGACTAGGTCACATCCGAGACGAAGACCCACCCCGATTCGGGTTGTTTCGTCGTCCAGGAGGGTGCCCAGTGGGGCACTTGGAAGTGCATGAAGCCAGGCTCCAGATCCTTTAGCAGCTACAGCTCGAAGGCGAGCCTTTGTGGAGTCGTTGACAGCTCCCGCAAGTAATATATATATATATATATATATATATATATATATATAGATCTATATATATATATATATAGATCTATATATGTATATATATATATATATATATATTGAAACACACGCGGATGCTACGCGACCACGACGTAGCGCGCAACGCTAGCCGGTGGATCGGAGCGAACGGATACGGCCAAGAAGAGCACCTAGCCTAACTGCGGTATTTCACAAGCAGTACGAGAACTTTTACCAAACCGCCCGAAAACCTTTTAAGAAAGAAGGAAGAATCTCCATACATGCATGATGGATAAAATGCCTACCAGCGGAGACTATCTTAAGTCTTGGCAAACGACACGCCTCGCCCTTATAGCGAAACCTTGTCAACCGCCATCAGAACCTTCAGCATAGCTTCCTATAAGCGTGTTTTTTCTGCCTGTCCAGAACAGCTGTGCACATTGTCAACGATTGATTAGTGGCCGATCTAGAAGATAAAGGAGACACTATCCGAGAGCCAGCATGGCTTCCGAGCGCAACCTTCAACGCATTCAGCGATCAGCAATGTGCCAAACAGAGCTGAAAAACGAAGCAATACGCGGAGAGCAAACCGGGCGCGAGGTCTGGACATCTTCATAAATATCAAAATAGATTTACGACGTGTCCTAGCAGCATACCTAAAAAATCGAGCATCTGCCTACTAAAGCCTGGATTATTCTGTCACAGCTAGGGTCTCCTAGGGGTCCCTAACTCTGCACTAACTCAAGATAATATAACCTACGACGGGGTACTTAGGCTCTCACATACCCTGGGAGTCTATTCCGTCTCCTACGCAGTCGAGTTGACACTGGGCATCGCCACCCTTGACTATAGTTTACTCAAAGAAACAACTAATGGAGCCTTGGTAGATATGCGGTCGAGCCCTATGGCGCGGTGAATTCGTGTGCGCCTCGCGACCAGAGGAGATACATAAATGCACGGCTTCGATCCCTACTGTTGCATATTTGTATTTATAGAGTCCGTCTTACGAAGCAATGCGAACGCAAATCCGTGTACGTTAAATGCTGGCTGAGGGTCAGCCCGAAAAAAAACGTTTTTGTGGATAGGCGATGATACAGCCACACGCTAAACCTCGAATTGCCTTAATAGAAATCAGAAGCAATTTTTTACACGGCCTGAAGCGGCCCTCACGGAATCTAGACTCACGCCTGAAAGGGCATCCAGTAACATCCATACCCATGGTAACGTACCTGAGCGTGATACTGAATAAGGTTCTCACCGAAACTCCTCCTGTAGGCTATGCAGTAAAAGAGCTTAGCAGTACTGCAAGGGATTTTCCCGTAGAATAAAGAAGCAACCAGCTCTGGGCGCCACCTACAACATCACAAGTCGATAGTTCAATGTTATATGTCTCACCTCTATACAAGCGCTACTATACGAACTACGGCACGCCTCCTCAATGAGCCATGGCGTCCTTCATGGCACTCAACATCGCACGTGCAAGCCGCAAGGGGTCTACAGAAGCTATACAAGTCTTGTCTAGACAGATTCGCTGGGATCTAAGTGTCAAATGACTCGTTTCAAGATATATGCAAGTCTGCTATATATATATATATATATGTGTGTGTGCACTGTTCAAACCGTTATACTGTTCACCCGTATGGCTTGCACATTTATGTGAATGCATAGGCGTATTTAATGGACACACTCAGGAATAATGACAAACGGGTTGTAGCTCAACTTGTGGGTGCGAACCTTATCGATCACTTATTTGAAGCCCGGTCAAACAGCTGCAGAAGTCAAATATTGTACGTGCCTAGATACGTAGCAAGAACAGACTACATAATTATTACGCGTCAATAATAATTACGCCTAGCGCGTAGCCAAGGACATTCACAAGAGAGCGCCTGCGCAGGTCTCTCCTACGATCAGTCTTTCCTTACCCTTTATTTCAAATATAAAAAGCCTTATGATCCACTTGTTTATATATGTATATATATATATATATATATATATATATATATATATATATATGACGGGGTGTAGGAAAAGTGTCAGCCTCACAATTCTAAGAGTAATTGTATTTATATTTGGTGTTCATATTTATGAGTGTCAAAATGGCTGTTATTCAGAAGCTGGAATGGGGCCGTTCGAAAGCGAGGACTGCGAAGATGCTTAAAATTTATCCGAGCACTTTGAACTGAACTGCAGATAGCTTCTGCGAGACGGGAACCCCTAGCCGCCGGACCGGCAAACCGCGCTCTCTAATGACTTCAGAACTTGTTAAGCGAGTGCTTCAGACGTCAGAGCCTTGAAAGGTAAGTCTCAGAGTTGCTGTAATGTAAGATCTCGGGATGGTTGCACATCGTCTGCTATTGTCTGATAGTCGCATATGCAAAGCATGAGCTAACCGACGTTAATAAGGCAAAAAGGTTAGTTGTAAGCAAACCTTTGTTAAAGCGTTTGGTCGCCATCTCGGTGTGTTGTAAACACAAATCGAATGAACAGGGAGGACAAGTTGGTCCTGGACAACCTTTTAGCGGTTTGGAACACCAGGGAGCTAGAAAAAACGGCAGTTTTCAGCCATGCCATATTACGAATGTCGGGAATTCTGTAATCTTAAAGTTGCCTCGATTGCTTTCTACATGTACTGTGGAATTTGTGCAAAACTCACTTCACTGTTTGCTACCTTGAGAAATTTGACAAAGTGAACCCTGCATTCTTTATTCCGGGGTTGGGCTTTCCTAAAATTTCAAGGAACCGCCTGGTTCACCTGGTGGTGTTTGCATAACTCCTGTGGATAGCCTGCTAACGCGGTTCAGGCTTGCCGTAAGTTCAGCTCTCGAACTTAGCTGACGTAGACCCCAGATTTCACGGATTACTGACAATGCTTATAGATTACTGGAAATGAGTGCTGCTGACACTGCATCATACAACCTGCTACTCTCTACACGGGTTTCATCTTAATTTTTTCCAAGGACGGGACTATCACGAACCGACGGATAATTGTTGCTGCAATGGATGTGGCATGCGGTGCGCCTTAGTTAATTCCAGTGAGCGTCCGAGTGGCGTATTTCTCACACATTAAAATATGTGCCTTAATATCTTACTAATGTAATTATATGTGTATATATGTACTCGTACCTGATACGTGCTGCAATAAATGCATCTAACCTTGACTTTACAGACGTTGCCTTTCTTCTTCTATGTCAATAATCATAAGAAATCCCGATTCTCTCATACCGGGTAGAATAACGGTCCTCGTACTGGGCTCTCATGAGGCCAGGAGTAGTCAGATCAAATCTTGTCTTCTAGTTTCTAATTTCGGGTTTGTCATTACGGACTAGTCTATTGGCAGCGAGAGGCGTATTGCCTAACCCCTATTCCCTCTAAGTCTTTCCGAGCGTTTGCATATATACCAAGCCTAATCGGAAAGCGCTGGAAATTAAGAATAGTATAGAGATAGTTTAACTTTATCTTTTCTGTCACTGCTTCTAATTGGTGACGGATTTAGAGCTTTTTCTTTAAAAAATTCTCGTGGACACGGTTTCCGCCGCTAACAGGGGGCTGATTACAGCACTATGCAGTGGACCAAAAGATGATAATTACAATGTAGACATTCTTTAGGCTGCCACACCGCTCGAACCTATAGGTCGTTACTGCACCAGTTTACCCAGTGAGCGTCCTGCCACAGCGCCAGTTGACACAGTGAGTGTCTTCTACTACCGGTTAACTAGCAAATAAGGAATGGGCTCGTGTATTCGCTTCACACAAACAAACTGTCCGAGTTGACAAATGTAGGTGGCGTGGAATACACCATTGCACCCGGATTGACTTAGCACAGGTCATAGTATTGTAGTTCAGAGTTGGCGCTTACACAGCAGCAACAAACAAACATGACTCGACAACCTCAAACATCCAAGGTAGATTACAAACAATTAGGTAAGTAGATTAAGTCAAGTGTTACTGCAGCCACAATTCTTAAAATATTTTATCTCTCTAACCGTGAACTGACCTGTAAACTTACATGACGTCCCGATAGACGACATTTAGGAGTCTCTTATAGCCCTGGCCGATCGCGGGCCTCAGCGTAACCCTGCTTAGCTTCGATAGTAGACCCGACAACACCAAAATTAAACCGCAAATTAAAACAGACTTGTTAAGACACTACCAAGGCCGTAAGACAATTTTCGCTTAAGTACCCAGGATAATCCTCTACATGGCGGAAAATCTAATCATGGAGGTACTATTCCCAACGAATTAGGAGGTTAATGTTGATGCTTAAACCTGGAGAGCTGCTTGATGCAGTAGCCATTATGTTCGCTTAGTTTAACAGACAAATTAGAGAAAATATGTTTTTCCTGGATAACTAACTTGGCTGTAGACGGAGCAGAATATCCTTGTGCGTACTAGAGGTGGCTGAACAGCAAATAACTAACACTCTAAATATAAGAAGGCTAGTCTGGCCGTAGTAATGATTGCCAATGTTTGTGCTGCTTTCGTACGCTCAGCTATGACGATTCATATCGTGAATCTTCAGGCTGTTTCGGTTAGGCGGTTTTGATCTTAAAGATGCCCTTCAATCGAAAAGACCCTCTGTGCTTGATAATGACTAGTTGAAATCAATGGTCAAAGGAAATATGTTGATTAGTAGTGTCATGCTTGCTTAAAACTGCTGGTATCGAACATACCTAGGAGATCGATCTAAGTGTATGATGTGCTAGTCAGTATGCGTGAGCGGGTGTTAAGCGCACACATTGCAATTTACAAACTGTCAGGGCTAAAGAAGGACAAAGCTCTTGGTCCTTCTCTTGAAGTTTTCAAAGGCTTCATCTTGGTCCCCTGGTGTACACGATATTCTTCTAGTAGAAATTAGAGATCCACCTTCAAGTTGAATAGCCTGATCATGCGGGCTTTACGGCTTAACAGCCAAAGCTCTAGCTCAAATTCCTAAAACACTGCTAGTATCAAAATGTTCGCGCGGAAACTATTGTTTACTCCAAAGTGCTAATAATAATAATACAAAATTACAGTCTTATGCTGAAGTTCAGTAATATTTTTCGCCAGCCGTTACATCAGGATAAGATGAATAAAATGTGTAGTACGGAGGTGCAACGTGGATCGGAAACTGCTTTCACTCTTAGTTGCCTTACCAAGAGTGAGAGCGATGCTTCAGCACCATGAGTTCCGCATGCTAAAGTCACTTACTTACGGGAATAAATCCATCATCATTTGGCTAATTGTATGTTAGCTGCAACAGTCTACGAAGGCGTGCATCAGTGCACTCGATGTTGGCATATGTCTAGTCGCGTGCACATGCAGTCCAATTGTTGCAAACTTTATTGTGCCGCAAACGCCCATTTTACAATCATTGATGACAATACAATATACGCATTAAGAAAGCTACATATGTTTTCAATCACAACATTAATCAACTAGTACAATATTGTTTTAGAGATGGAACATTGAACCCGGCAATGAAGAGTGAGTGTTTACGTCATTTGCGCATAGACACGACCCTGCCATCCAGACGCAGTGGCCCAAGTCGGTGAAGAATACCTGAACGGCGTACTCATTGCGGGCCACATAAGACCACGACAAACTAGTGACCAGTGAGCCGCAGCACTGCTAAGCTGCTAAGGGCAGTCGCGTCGATGCGAACCAGGAACCCGCGCGCGCTCATGATGACCGAGGGTGAGAAGGTCTCAGATCTAAGCCACGGGCGGCCGGCGGGCGACCGTGGTTTGTGGTTTGTGGTGGCGGCAGTGGCAGCGGCGGCGGCGGCCACGCCACAGGCAGAGTTTAGCCTTGGAAAGGGAGGAAAGGCCAAACACGCGCCACTGAGGAAGGTCCGTCAAGTGGGACCCGAGGCTCTGATGCCCTCCTACTATAGGTCCTAGCCGATCTCGGCCGATCTCCGTTGCGCCATTGCCGCAGTCTTCGTTGAGACCGTCGTCTACATCGCGACTCTCATCGTCGAGGTGAGTGAACTGTTACCGCAACAGCGACAGTAATAGCCAAGGCTACTTCGATAGGCAAACAGTCGGTAGTAGTGTGCCTAGTGTGGTGAGCTAGTGAGCTCGCTGATCCGATCCGACTGTTGTCGAATGCTCTGTTGCTTTTTGTTCAGCCAGCTCGACACCCAATCACGTAAGCGACCGTACGTACGCAAGAGCAAGGAAGCTTGTCGGCTTCTTCTAGTGGGCGAACTCTGGAGCGTGTCCGACGACAGTTGACGCCGCTGTTTAGAGAGGACGTGTTTCTGCGTACAGAAGTACAGGTTTGCCACCTCGCTGTAATCTAGTCGGTGCCCACTAGCGACTGGAGTTGGGTGTTGTGGTTCGTTGATAGTTACTTGTCAAACAAAATTCCAACGAAAAACTACCCTTCTAATCGGGAGCGCGAGATTGACGGATATATTGAGACGGACGGCTCAAAAATCCAGGTAGAGTATGACACTCATAGATGTGCACTCGTAGACTCGTCGGACATTTGTATGGCGCGCAGGGAAACATAACTATATATTTCATCTTCATTGAGCTCAGTCTCAAAACGCTTGTAACTAAAGTATAGTTTACTACAAGTCGGATGTTTTCCATTAGCTATTTTTCTGGCTGAACTAGTCAGAAAAACAGCTACTAACCAAACTACTGAAAATGTTGTTTAATGAAATCCTGCAACGCTGGAAGTGCCCTGGAATACTACAAGTAAGAAGCATAATAAAGCCTATACACAAGAAATGCAACCAAACAGACTTTGAAAAGCACCGTCGTGTTTCCCAATGATTAGTCGTCTGTAGTGACTTGGAAAATCGCAATGGTGAATGTATTTACTTTCCTTCAAAGCAACAATCGACCTCTATTCTGTGTGTTAAAACGTACACAATATTGGTTCACGTCCTTCAATATACGAAACTCTTTTGTTGTGATTATTTATGTTCATATAAGCGTATTCGATTGATTTAACCACCGACTAGTTTTATCATAATGATAAAGTTATGAGAAGCTACAACAAGCCGTCGTTAATCTTACATTCTAATATGTGGATATTCACATTCAACGTCGTTGTCAGACATGACAGCCCACTATGCGTATGAGATAGACCTTGACTATATAATCTTGGCAAATTCTGTACGTAACTTCGAGCATATAAATTACTTCGTTTTATTCAATACTATTGAGAATGATCAGTCATCAAAGATCCAGACGTGAACACACCATTGCATAGGTAATTTGCCGTCAACATCGAGCTGTAAGACTGCTCTCCCGTTTGGAAACCTTACCAAAAGATGTACCTGCAGTTGATTGAAGGTGTCTAAAAGCATTTCCTAAAAATAATCCGCTGGGTATGCTTCATAACTACGCCATACATGGCACACTCATTGCGTTAGTGCATTTAAACGTTGGCGCTTTGTTCCAAATACAGCGGGCCAATATCAGCCGCAGTATTAAAGTGGTGAATGATAGATTGGCTCGTCGTTGCGAAAATATGCCGACGAATCTCTCGTCTCCCGTCGAACCTCGATGCGTGCTAGTACATGCCAAAAACGCAGCAATTACAGTTCCCCAAATACCTGTTATGAAAGAATCAGTGCGCTAGGATAAAGATTGACTTAACACATTAGGGAATAAGAAGTTTATTTCTATGTACCAGTTCGGTATGACTAGCAACAATAATTACAACGATGATAATAACAATAGCAATTAAAATGATTATGAGAACAAGAACAACAACAAAAACAATAACAATTACAACTTTGACAACAACAACGACAACAACAACAGCAGCAACAACAATATCGCACACAAAGAACGCGATAAATTTGCGGTCGTGGCTCACATTCAACGTACAGCACCGACTGCATCAACAGCAGAAAAGCAGCACATACATAGGCTTACATATACGTACAATACATACGTAGGGTTCTGACACTACTACTACTACTACTACGAATGCTCTGTGAAGACCCTCAGTAGGTGTTGTGAGGCTGACACACAAAAATCGCCATTGCGATGCGATGTCTGCCATTCAAGGTCACCATCCCCGGATCGAGATTGTTTTTTGTCGTATTTTCATATTTTTTTTTATAAAGTAAGTTGTTGTTGCTGCTGCTGCCGTACTCAAGGCCGCCAGAAGCGACAAACACGACATCTTGTGTGTCTATGCTTCTGTGTGCTTGGTTTCTATGGTATTCGCTTCTGTGCCGTTGTTAGTAGATATATGTGTATATCTATATATATATATATATATATATATATATATATATATATATATATATATATATATCATTGTCACGTCTACTTTTTCCTGTCAAATTCTTAATCGGCTACGTGTGAACAGTATTTTTTCTTCTTCTTCTTCTTCTCTCTTCCCTATTGCTACGGCAAGTCCAGACGCCTCTACCTACACCAACACAATAATGGTTGCGTCCGAATAGCAGTCGCCTCTGTAGCGTCTCGAAAAGCAAAGCCAAATATCTCTCTAGAATAGACTCTGCTGTTTCGAC
Organism: Dermanyssus gallinae; assembly: GCA_003439945.1. Lineage (NCBI taxonomy): Eukaryota > Metazoa > Arthropoda > Arachnida > Mesostigmata > Dermanyssidae > Dermanyssus > Dermanyssus gallinae. Next base: position 135,325 of record QVRM01006745.1, read on the forward strand.
TGCTGTTGCTGCTGCCCCTGGCGCTACGTTTGCCTACGGTACACACTCGACATAGACTTCTAGCTTTATCTATCTTCCGGCTCAGCTCAGTTGTAAACAGTTGGCATTAGTATGACTATCGCTAGTAGCGCAGCTACTGGACTAAAACTACTGCTACAGCGGTGATCACAGACGCTGCCGCAGCAACTCCGTCTATAGCGACAACATCAGCAGCTACTGGTTGGCGTTTGGTAATGTGCCAGCTCGGCTAAGGGTCGCTGCCAGCCTGCCGTTTTATTCGTTAGCACCACCAGCAGCAGCTATATTGCCGACTGCGTCTATAACCAAAGCGACTTCAAGGCCGGCTTCAGTTGATTCAGAAAACGCGCTTATAGTACCGCTAAATATTGCCTCTCAAATTGTAGTTCGTCTCTTTGGCTTCCGTCGTTTTATATACTTCTTCTTTCTCTCGACATTTTTCTCGCTCTTTCCTCTTACCTTTTGCACCCTTGATGTCTTTCTCTCTCTCTCTCTCTCCCTCTGTTACCTATTTCTTCGATATATGTCCGTGCTGTTTTGCGTTATGACAATGCTCGGCCACTACATTCGGGGACACTAATTTGAACTCAAGCGAGGTCGCATTCTTCGCAACACTATGTTCCCCCCTGCTCCTTCATATATGTATGTGCTGCCATCCACGGGTAATTGAATTTCTATAGGTGCATACAGACATACAAAAACTCGTGTTCCATATGTCTGTATATGTACTCTGTAGTGGAAACGATTCTGTTCAGTGCATACGCGCGTATTCGCTACGACCGAGTGAGCGCGACATCTTGATGCGATCCGTGATGCTATCGTCGTCTTATGACGTCGCTTATTCGTTTGTCGGGCAAGAGTAGCATTGCGGTCATCTTAATCGCCGTCGTGCCATTATTAGATACTGGCGTGGGCTAACTTGGCACAAAATAAACACAACCAAATTTGATATTTACGGTTAAACAACAATGTTTTCACAAACTCTAGACACCATGTTGTATCTGTAATTTCGTCGTTCGTCAGTTTGTCTTCTGGCCTCCCGTTACATTGGGGTGGAGGCTAGTATAATGAAAAACCTAGCGAAGGTTGGGTGTAACCTTTTGAAAATGCAATAGCAAATTAAAAAGCGTGCAGCTACTGCCTAGTCAACTATTGGTGAATGTTGAGGTCTCATTCGTGTATTTGAGCAACTCGTCTAGATGTGAAATTGGTGCAACTAATTGGACGATCGTTTTTATCGTCCCATATTGTTTGTCGCCGCTGTACACACGCTAAACTCCGCAGCTAGCACAGCCAATACCTAAATCAAAGTAATGTATGATGGGCTACACTATGCGGCTGCACAATCGGCGAGCTCGTTGTCGATGAAAGTCTTCGATGAAAATTCAGCAGTCAGACAGTCTGACAGTGGTAGCGTTTTTTGGTAGCGCTAAGCTGTAGCAAAGGTCCTGTCGTTATAGCTCTGTCCATGGGTGAATCTCGTGTCAATAGGCCTACGCATGATACTGTTTGCCCGTTTGTCGATGGCCTATCTGACAGGCGAGCGACCCCAGTCAATCACCTGGTGGGTGGCTGCGTGCGTCTTCGGGTGATTGTACGAACGCTTGCGAAGCCTGAACTATGTAGGACCGAGAGTGGCGGCGACGTCCAGGCTGACGTAGCCTAACCCAGCCTGCGCGGCGGCGTGCCAGATACGCGAAGAATGCAGTCTGAGTGGTACGAGATGGCTCGCAAACATCGAAACTGACCCGGCCAAAAAAGACCGTCAGTTCGGTCGAGTCGCTTTTGTTGTGTCTTCCTCGTCCCGCGCGAGAGCCCGCCTAGTAAACTGGACATGTAACCACTTGGTCAAACACCAGGACAACCGCAGGCCGATCGATTTAAGTGAAGACATAGATAAATCGCCGAATTTTCGTAGATACTATAAAGCATAGAACGGGGCCGGGTGGGGGGGGGGTTAGGGAAAGACCCACGCAAACGCTGGTAGTTCCACAGCGTGACCCTCAACTACGAATTACTGGCGCAATTACTATTATTTTTACTTGCATCATCACCATAATCATTAGTATCATCAGCTTTTAGATAACAACTCAGACAAACAAAATCACGACAGCGAAAAACAGAAACCTCAACCGAGATACAACAACCACCACAGCGTTTACGACGCCGACGACGACGACAACAACAACGTCCTTATTTAGTGGGTCATCGTACAATGTAGGAAGGAAGTGATGCGGCTGACGAAGACTATCGTAAACAAGGCGCTCGAACCGAATGGCTACAACCTCGTTTCAGTCTCGGTTTCTTGTTTAGGTTGACATCGGATTGTGCTGATGTTAGCAAGACTAGACAGCCTGGCCAGGCGAACCCTCAAGTAAAGACTTCATGGTGGACGGCTTGCGAATATTTACGTAGTATATATATATATATATACTCGGCAAAAAAATATTTTTATTTCAATGGCAAGAGGAGCGGAAATGTCCTACTTTGGAGTGCAGGCGTATATATACATATGTATATGTATATATATATAAATATATAAACCTGCACTCCAAAATAGACATTGCAACCGCTATTGCCATTGGAAAAAATATTTTTTTGCCGAGTTGTTGTAGGCCTCAATATCTGTTGGGCGGGTTCTGGAACACACGGTATATATTTAGTTGGATGCAAAGTTGTAGGATAGCAGTGTCCGTTAAGCAGCGCGGGCATAGACAGCGTCGGTTGGCGGCAATGCCGAAGCAAGCTAAATACATGGCGCCAATTAGAAGATGCCGCCACCCTACTAGCGAAGACGCGGGAAGTCACTAAATGCGCGGGCAATCTGTGAGTATATAAGGAGGCATGAGAATAAATGAGTGAGCAGTCGTTTGTTCGAGCCAGGCAGAGGACGTGTGTTGTTTGAGCGAGAGAATGACGAACTTGTAGCGATTGCCGCCCAGCCATGGGGGTGGTGGACACTACAAAAGTGACTGGAATTTATTAACTTTAAAATTAGTCTAAAAACTAAGGAGTTAACCGATTTTACGCGCTCTGAAGATACCTTCTACTGTTAGCCACAATTCCCCACCATCTCTGCTTGAGACTCTCGGTTCTTTCCCAAATTTTCTAGCTAAGGCTTGCTATCCTGTGGAGGCTGGGTAAACCTAAATGCAGTCAGCCTCAAGCAAAAAACGTCTACGCTCCAATAACGCCCGTAACTCGCCGAGGCGTGGAAAACAGTGCCCATAATTACTTTGGACCGGGGGCCGCACCAAACTGTCACATATTGCACATCTAACGCTTTTTCATAGCTCCGCCGAGAACCCAACTCACGGTTGGGTTCTCGGCTGCCCAGATGCAACAACTTTGTTTATTCACTCTTCTATTCAGATCGAAATGGGCTTAGTCAGAATAAATAATTTTCTTCTTAAAATCGGCATCAAAATGCATTATCTCGGAAACACAATTGGCTAAGTGTCACGGCTTGGCACACCACGTACGGAACCTGTCCTGTGATTTTTTTACACACATTTACTGATAGTGTTCGTGTAGTGCTTGCCAGCATGCCCGTGCATAATTTCGCCTGTTTTGATCAAAGTTTACGAGATCTACGCGTGCTTTTGTTGAGTCACACACTACCCTGGATTTGGTAGCCCATACTCGTTCTGCATACGGAAAAATCAGACAATTGCGAAGGCAGAGCTGAGCGTAGAAATTCGTAAACGATGCCAGCTGATTATTCGGATACCTATTATATACCTGCTGATGCTCCAACCTACATATGGTGCACATCTGTATGAAGCATAAACAAGCTTACGAATTCACTCGGATGAGTCGAGCATATTTATTGACGTCAACTGAATTGTTTGCTAATGACCTCCAGAAAATTTAAGCTAGCAGGGACACCAACTTGATACTAAACATCGCCGTGCTTGGAAAGGTAAAACGGTCGGAATCACTCCGCTGTTTTATACAACGCAAGCTATGACGTCAAACTAACGCTTCAGCTATGAAAATGTTTTCGATTGATAGCTTTGACTGGTTGGAGATGGCGTGTGGCAGAGTGAGCAAGTTTGTTGCGTTAGTCCTTGTAGATAGGTGGGTGTTGCTGCTGTTGCCAAACCATATAAGTTTGGATGCACTCCAAGGAGTATGCGTTTTATTTCAGCTACGAGACAGTATTCAGTAAGGTTTGGGAACGGCAAAATGCTGATGTTTTTGTAGTGCGGTTGCACTGAGTCACCTCGCATCCAGAGGTCCAGGGTTGTCCTCCTTAGTGCTCGTTTTTGGGGTCGGTGAAGCGACCTAATAAGACGCATCTGTGTTAAGCCTGCATAAACTTCTACAGCGTAAGTCAGGTGACTATCAGGACGTAAGCAAAATACATCGCCATCAGGCAGTTATGGGGAAAAGTACGTCGATTTAAGATCTGTCGACGAGATCGTCGACACCGATGATGCTGGCTACTTGAAGTGTTCTTGTGATTGCTGTCTGTCTGTCTGATTGATTGATAGATTGACTGATTGATTGACGTAGGTACGTTCCCAGCGCAAGATGTCATCGTACGGCCGACCGCGCTTCTTGCCCCGAATCTACAATCGTAACTACCAGATCGGCGACGCGCTCTTCAGCAACGCCATCACCGATCTGAACGTGCGCCGCGGCCGACCGAGCTACTGCACGTCGGCGACCTCATCGTACGGATCCAGCTATCCTGACCGGTAAGACAAGCCCCAGCCCGCGCTGGACGACGTCAATTGACGCTTGACGACGAGTGCGAATCGACGCCGTTCGCCAACAGACGCCATTTTCACCTATTTACAATATATTGCAAAATGATTGCATTTTTATATCACTTTTAACCAGATACCAAAGTTTCAAGATAATGCTCTCTGAGATCGCATTTGAATTTGAGCAGGGAGTTTGTCTGCCGAACGGAGGCCGGTACTTTGTTCCAGTAGGAGGCCCCAATGTTTCTGATTGATAGCCTTGACTGGTTGGAGGCTGTAAATAGGATGTCTTAGCGACATTATTGTTTTTTAGCGACAGCCTATTATTAATTCGTTATTACTTTTATTACTATTAGTTGTTGCTATTGTCAAAACAACATGAGCGGCTGTTACAGCACGGTAAAACACAACGAATTTAAGCAGTGCGTGCTCTATCATACATTTCTAGTAAATGATTTATATATATATATATATATATATATATCCATCTTGTTTATTTTGCTCAAATTAAGTATAATATACGCTACATGCATAAAGCTATTCTCATAATCCTTTATTATGTTTAACCTTCCGGCGCGAGAGAAGTAGTGCAACGATTTACGCTTTAGTGCAGCGCATTCCACTGCATGAAAAGCAACGTACGAAAAAACGCTTGGAATGGCGAGCCAATGTTCCGTTGAGGCCCTGCATGGTCCCAGTTTAATTACCTTCCATTCACCTGCCTTATTCGCGCTTTTGATCGGTATATTGTAGTCGATTTTTCATGCTTGTTACGTCTGCTGGTGTCCTCGTGGTAGTTGTCGCCATTCACAAGCCGCACAAGTAACTTCTTTGTTCTTATTCTTGTAATTTTATTGATGCCTTCATCTCAGTGACCTGATGTATATATAGTACCTTTTACCTCTATTGTTTGACACCTCAAGTTGTTTGTTTATCTTGCTGATCGTTGTGGTTGGGTCTGGCGCGACTGTGTCTCCATGACCGTTCATTGCCGGTGGAACCGTATGAACAGTTTCAACGTGTTTCGAGACGACATGAGGCTTCATGACGACATTTACAACAAGACGACCTCACGGTTGGTTCGTGACAGGCTGACGCACCGAAGCGAGGTGCATGATTCCCTCGCTGGCTGGTTAGTGAGCACGTCCATATGTTCGCGTCGTGTGCATGCATGTGTGTGTGGGTATGTCTTTAGTGGCACCAATCGACAACCCCGACGGATCAAGAACAAGTACCCTCAACAACTTTCACTATCTTCCTAACGATTTCCTACATTCTGTCAGCACTCATCACTAAATACACGTATATTTATTCACCATAGTTGTTGGTAATAGGATTGGATTGGCACACATGATTTGTTACGAAAGTATAACAATATCTCGTTCACACGCGTCTGTAATGAGTATGAGTATATTGCTGCACATATTAGAACCTGACAGCGACAGATGTTGCACTCACCACAAATGTTACACACACAGTCGTTAATATTATAACTTTCACCCTTGAGGCACATATAATGGTGGTGGCCGTGCCATGTTACCCTGCACACTAATGGTCGGTTACATTGAAAAGCAATTGTCCACTTCTCTGAGCGAAAAGCAGGCCCGTCTGTATAGTTCTCTGAATGTTCTGTACATATCGAGTGCAGTTGTACTGATCGGTAATAGTCTAGCACTAAGTCTTCTACCAGAGTGCGTGCCAAGGTACACGGCCCATTTTTTTGATATCACATAATGGATATATATACTACTACTATATACAACTCACGTAATGGATATATATGAGAAGCGGCCTGAGGATTACTCATCAGGTGCACACTTCATGCCGCAATCGATAAGCGCTTTTAATATGCTAAACAAAGTAGGTATGATTACTTACTTATTTCGTTTTTGTCTGTTATATATATATATATATATATATATATATATATATATAATTTCATTGAGAACGCACTCTTAAGGCGCTAAACTTAAATAGTAAGTTTACTTACTTAATTAGTTTTGGCTCTCCTAGTGTGCAGTTTTTATTTATATAACTTCGCTATGTTAGCATTTAGCTCATATATATATATATATATATATATATATATATATATATATATATATAGACATTGTCTACAGCGCTTGCGCTTTTGTGGACTTATTTAGCTGTAGTGGTAAAACTGGTTGCAGAAATGAGATTGGTAATCACTTTCTCTGTATCTACTGTTCGTCTTAGGAATTTCCAGCATTCTTTATCTCGCTCGCTCGCTCTCTCTCCCATTCTCTTCCCCGTGATCACCCCATCCTGTATGACCCATCGTTTCTCATCGTCCGAGTTAGATGTCGCCGCAAATGTTATCTGCCCTAGTTGTGCTGATTAGTAACTTCTGCGTCCGTTGTTTATCTAACCTCCGGCGTCTCGCCGAAACGTCTTTCTGTGCTCACTTCCGGAAGCAATAGAGACTGCCATCAAATATTACGTATTGTCAATCAAAAAGTACAAGACGGATGACATTGAAAAAAGCGGACCCCTGAATATTGAACAAAATCAATTTTCCCCTAGATGCGGCAGTTGCATCGTCTCATTTCAGACCGCGGAACTTATATGTGATGTTATTGTTGTGTTGGTAATGAACGACTGCGTGAATTGACTTAATTGCTTTCGAAAATCGATGGCTGACACCTTCAGGCACTCTCCGAGCTACGTGCCTCTGCACTCGGTTCGAGGCTATGGTCTGGCCGACGTGCCATTCCGTCGGCAGATGTACCCCGTCGAGCCGATACGTCTCCACTCCCAGCATGCCGCGCACGGCCGTTTCATGGAAAACCGACGGGTTAGTGTCATACGTAGGCCTGTAGCCACAGTTGGCTGAACGAATCTGGACGAGCGTCTTGAGAATCAAATCATTGTGTGCATCTCTGTCATTTATCAGCCCTTTCTGACTTAACAGCCGCGTGCCTCGCAAATAAAATCCTACTGTTCTGCCTGTGTTTGCTCGTGTCTCTCGCTTCCCCGCTTGTCTGATCGCTACCGCTCTCTCGTTGCGTTTCGGCCTTGTAACTTTCCTCCCTCTTGTACTTTTTTCACAGACTATACAACAACCAGCACCCTTAACAGTGCTTGACCAAGTTTGTGCTGCAACTACCGGCGTATGGTGTTACGCAAAGCTTACAGTTACGTCACCCCAAGCTAGTCTTGTGTGAAGCCAGGCTGATGTTGAGATGAACAAATCTGTACTCAATGACAAACCCATGTAGCGCCCCAAAACAACAGGAAAACCCGCGACATTTCTTGGTCCCGTTTTAGACAGGCATTTGATAAAACACACGTTCTTGTAAACTGCTCGAGAAGTTTGGTGAAACGGCGTCGCGGACATAGCATGCGACCCTTATACCTATGCGTCGTGGGTTCGATCCCGATACGACACACAATTCTATATCGATACAGAAAAAAATTTTCTTCTGTAACTCAGTAATTCATAATAAAGCTACCTTTATGATTCTTTTTAGAAAAATGCGTGTCCATCATCGAGTCCATTCGCACTGTACATAACAGTTCAGCGACACAGTTACCCGCTTCTCTTTATGTCACTGTGTTGCATTTCGTTACAATTTCACTCTTTAAATCTGCCAGGCAAAGTTATTCTCTAAGTTTGTACCATAGATCATCCAGTGATGTCCGACAAGTCCCTCCTAATAAAGAGCCACCAGCTAGCCCAAACAAGTTATGGCGCTATACGTCATACTTTCTTGATGAGTGCTTGAAGAACACGAACTAACGTTGAGTACGACGACAAACTGTGAAGATTAGCCTGTGGATAAATACAGTGAATATGACGCAATAATTCATTAACTAGGGTGGGACACCGGCCTGTGTAAAGTACATCTTTCATTAGGCGAGGAATTACTGCTATATTTTTGCACGTAAATGATCACAATGTCGATCACTACAATTCATTGTCACTCTTTTGTTATCGTCCTGCGTAGTAAGTGAAATAAGTGCACCCTCCGAAGTGCCCCGTGCACCGATTGAAACCAGTTGTCGTATACGGCACTCAAAGTCGGCTTAGTCCAAATCACTGGCTAACAACCTTGAGTTATCCCACTCCGTCAAAAAATATTACGGCCGTCGAAAACATCTTGTCTCGCAGGTAAATGCAGTACTAGCAAAAGACGAAGTAATTCTAGTACGACTCTTAATAATTACAACGTCTAGTGACACGTATAGCTGTAATATTCGTTGTGCTTCATTTAGACGCCAGCCTATCGCAGCGAAGTACCCATCTTAACAGGATATTTACAGATATCTTGTTTTGCGTCTATTTGACTAACAGGACCGGTACATAGGGCCAGTTGATGCCAAGTGCCGGAGACAAGTTCCTTCGATGACTCTCAGGCAAGTGACTCTTAGAACACGCAACGGAAGACGAAAAATATCATTCACAGAACACCAGGGGGCCTATTCCGGTGCTGACACGATCCAATCGTTGTTGCTCGTCTACAGTCAGCATCAACAGTAATAACTTTATCCAAATGTAGCTGTTGATGGGTTTCAGTCAGTACGTTAGTAAATAGTCAGTAGGAAAGTGTAGAGTGTTGTCATAGTTCGTACGCACGTATCCACTGTGGTTGGCAATCTCGATCTTCAGATTCAGCAGAGTAAACGTATAATACTGGCACCCTATAGCCGGCGCTATAAAAATCATTAAAGGACCATTTGTTCCACAACTTGCGCAGATGTGACCTTTCGTCGGGTAGGTCGCTACGATTCTCCGCGGAAGTACGGAAGTGCGAAACACATTGTACTGCACACTACCAGTTGGCTTACAACTAACAGCGCTTAAACATACGACAAAATTAAGAACTCGCGTAATACCATAAGGGCGTCTGCGAGCACATATATACAGCAATAACCTCGGTGCGAACGTGACGAGCGAAGTCTTAACGTGTATGTGTTTCGTTAGCGAGACATGATTGTGGCAGTGTCTCCAATTACGCGATATATTATTCATGTGTAAGGTATATATACACACGATTGTTTTCATTATAGAGTCAAACAAATATTCTTGTATCGACGATTTCGCCCTGTCGATGCACCACTCCGCCTTATGGCAACGACAGAGGTGATTGTTCGAGCTATAATATAGTTTTAAAAGGCGCTTCTTGAAGCCTTGAGCATAAATTTTGTCCTGACAGTAGAATCCCGTGCCTATGTAGATCTCGGCGTAATTTGCACAAAGTTCTGTAGACTTCTTGAAACGATGGGCCGTGCATCAAAAAAGCCTCCAAATTACGTTTATCGATTTTCTAGTTCCGCCTCGGTGGCCACAGGCACCGATTCGCGTGCATCGAAACATCTCTTCGGGTATGGCTGCTGTACTGCCGACATGCTTTTTGCTAGACATTACCCTGCCGCCACATGCCTGTATTAGAAAAAAGCAATTTTTTCGAGGACACTTACTGAGACCGAGTCGTTTTAGCCTGGGACTGCATGATATGTTTATTTAATATATTTAGACATAACATACTTTACCTGATGGCCACACAAACGAGGCGCAGTACGTCAGTCAAAGTTTAACATATTACAGTTACATTGTAAAAGTATGGTAATTCTAAGAGCAAACCGTATAACAGTGTTCTAGTACAATGTAAGAAGCTTTCGTGCGGTGAATATTATTCGTCTCTCTCTCTCTCTCTTCCTCTACATCCTAACTCGTAACAGAAATACAACTTGCATTATCTTTATTTTTGGAGTATGCTACGACAGAAATAGGATCAAGACGTAGATTGAGTGAATCACAGAACACTGCATATATCCAAATAATATAGATATGCAAATTAACGCAAACAGCAAGTTGCATACGCCTGCTGCATCTCGGACCCTTAAACAAAAGTCGAACTCGTCGAGGAGAAATGACTCAAGGAAATCGATGCATTTGCTACGGCTTCGGTGCACCCTCGTCCTCCGTGTCTTACGCTAACCGGTGTACTAGCGCAAACGCAACCGTATGCAAGAAACTATAATTTTGCGGAAAAGCCTGCGTTTGTATTGCCGCAATGTATTTTGTTAATTTCTCATGAAGGCTTATACAAATATATGCAAGAGTGTCGCAACAATCTGACCAGTGCTTACAAATGGACCGTATATATATATATATATATATATATATATATATGGTTGCCAAGTATATTAATGCTAACTGCAACAGTCATCATGCCGCTCGCTGGTTAAATAGCCAACTAGACACAATATGGCAATACCTAATGGATGGAAACCAGGTTTGCCTTACGCAACGTCTAACTAACTCATCCACATGCATATTCGTCTGTTTACCTCACTGCCACTACTGACACTGGCGATTACGCGCGCGATACGGGCATGTTCGACCTCTGCGTGCATCTACATGCAACGGTAATGACCGCTGATGCGGTTCCTGCCACGTCCTGGTGAGACGTGACGGTTGTCGTCTGGTTGACGTCGATCTGTGGCGGTGAACTTGATCATGTTTTTGATCAACCCGGTGTTGGCTGCTGGCCGGGTACGTTTGGATGCGGGCGCGGATGTCCTGCACGGTTGTCCTGCACGCAGCTCCGTTTCATGCACGAGCTCTGGGAGATGGAACGAGATGACGAGCGCCGCCATCGAATCCGCTCGTTCTTCAACAAGAGCGGAGCGCCTCCTCAAATTCCGCACCACCGACTTTTCACTCGACCTCCAGCGGTGTACCAGCTATTCTATTAGGTAACGACGTTTCCGACAATTATATATACAAAGACATGGTCTGACATAATATATGTTAGATTGGACAGAAGATAACTGGGATTTTTGCATATGTTTTTGAAATGCCCGCTAAACCCCTGAGATGTCTGCTATGTTGATATAACAGATATCCATGTGAGCGCAGACGACCTTGAAATCTTCGACAGCTTCATAAAGTAATATCGTTGATTGCTTTTGCTATAAGAATTTGGTCAAAATATGCAGCAACAGATTCCAGTTACAGGTGGCAATTTTGTATAAGTTCACTTTATTGACACTGTCCGAAATATCTGAAGCGTATTCGGCCAGGACATAATTTTAAAGACTTCGTGATACAACTTGCCAGGCACAATAAGTGTCCGTTCTTAGATCGAATTGTTACCGGTGACGAAATAGGCTCTTTTGTGGCAATGTGATACGTGGAAAATCTTCTAGGCCGGTTTCCCTATAAGATGCAGACGAGACTAACCCATTCGCGCAAGATTTGCTCTGTGTTTGGTAGGATATGCATGGCTAAACTATAAACGGCCAACGGGTGTCCACTGTCTTCTACCAATACAACGCGAAAGGAGAGAAATGCACTTTTCTAGAAGCTGTAAACATACACGCGGAGGCATTCCCCGAGATGCAGAAACCAAAGTTCTTTGTTTTTCTCTGGTTCAGAGATGAGAGAACGTTTTGACTAACAATGGAGAGTAAATTTGACTCAATCAAATTGGTTCACTCGTTCATCTTCAGATCAAATTTGAAATGTTTCCGTCCTTTCTGCCTAATTCATACATAAAACACATAATTCGGAAAATACGAAAGAGGCAGAGAGCAGAGTCAGGCTTTGGGTTGAGTCCGGCTCTTTGGAAGAACACCTGTATCAGTGTCATTTAAACAACCGGGATTTTCCGGATTACTCGGGCCGCTTTCAGCAACGCGTTGTTTTGAGCTATACCGTCTAGATTACTTACATTACAATATAAAACGAGACATCGAGAAAACAAGAGTATCTCCAATACTACTGAAGCTGAGAGCAAAGCGAACGCCCAGCATGCAATGTCACAGTGTCTTGCACTGTGGCTTCCTTCTATCTAGGTCGTAGAATAGTAAACACAGGGTGGGTAGCGGAGCATTCTGAGAGACAAATATGCAAATACGCAAATCTTGAGACACCAATTATTTCGCCAATATATATATATATATATATATATATATGGGGACTATCAATGGTGGACGGAACGGCAAGATTTTAAGACGAGTCTACGTTTCCAATTGCCGATGACTATATAAAATAAACATATAATGAGCCTCACGAATCCTTTAATTTCATCGGACCGTTTGTAGGCCCCGCCTCACATAGGCATGAGTGATTTCCGTGCGTGGAAACAAAAACGGCAACTAAACATGCAACTTTTTTGTGCGGGTTTCAGATGAAGACGAGTTAACTCGCACGACTGGAAGCGGTTGGCTCAGTGGCCATCACAGGACGACACTGTCGACTCTTGCTGTCGCTGGAAACTAGACATATGGAACTCTCTGTCCGTTTACCTCCTTTGAACTTTTCCGTTAGCGTTCCTATTTCGATCTGTGCCTATCATAATGTCCTGCCCTTTTCACACCATCTTTGCGCTCCTTTTCGTAGCTTTCTCTGGAGGAGTATCGGCACGAAGCAGCAACACAGACCGGGACTTATGTGACGCTGACTGGCTGTGATTTATGTGCATATCGAATGTGTACAGCATCCAGAAAGAAAGACATATCGTGTATAATACATCAATAAACAATTGTACGAGCACTTCCATTATCCACTTTGCCTTCTTGCGTTTTTTGCCGTTCGTGTGCTGTATTCTATTTTTGAATCTTCTATCTTATTTTCTTTTGTGTATTTCTTAGTATTAATTAGTATTACTAGTACTAAACATTCGGATCTGCAACGAAGGTACGATATTGTACCTGCTATCTTCTTCTGCAAGAGGATAGCCCGTATCTAATATGTGTTTTTGGTCTATCTTCATATAATTTAACAACGAAATGATAAGAAGCTTCAGTGTTAGACTCAGAGTAAGGTAGTAACGACAAGCTTCAGTGCGGACTCAGTGTTGTCCAACGTAAACGGGCACATCACCAAAGTATGTTATGCGACTATATACGATAAACACCTTTACTAACCTGTTCCCTACAAAAACAAATAATATGGTACATTATTTACGTAGTTCTCGAAGTGCAAAGCCTAAACGCCTCTTCACGTATTGTTTATCGTTATGAAATGTCTACAGTAAACTGATTATCTGCAGCTGCCTATTGCACTTAATTTGCTTACAGAGATATGCATTAGGGAACTGCAGTAGACTGTTCATACAACAGCTGCGGCAATGTCAACGGCTTTGCTGCTATAGGTGCGATCCCGACAGCATAAGTCAGACGACGACCGTTACTAACATGATCATATTTGCTTGATATGTAATATCAAGCATTTGTTGAAATTAGCCAGTCTTGGCAACACTTTGCACTTGTATTTGTTTAGTCCTCTGATGATCTTGCCACCAAAACGGCGACAAGAAACTATAATATATCTGCATTACTAATAAGGTTGCTGTAAGTCTTTCCACCAAGGGATCAATGCGATACAGGCCGCCTGGAGACGCCTCTGACCTACGGCACTTCTTGCTAAGGATGCTAAGCAATTTCTTGCCCGCCAATGCTACAACTTTAATTCTATAGGCAAGAAACTCATAAACGAAACTACAGCAGTGGCAAGGTAGATCAATCCCTGCTGTCTTTCACGAATCGGCAAAGTTGTTAGCAATGGCTTGTAGTCAGTCGCTCGAAGACGCAAAAGTACTCCCGAGCTTTAGACTAGCCAGTATGGCCGCACACGAAAGGGCGTTGCTATCGACGTAGATGTCAAACTGTTGTTTTAGAACATTTCTTCTAGATTAACATTATTAATTAGATTATTAGATATTCATTAGATTACAAACATTTCTACAACAGTTCATATATATATATATATATATATATATATATATATATATATATTATTAGAACTACAACAATTAAATAAACATATGTGTAGAAACGGCATGCAACATTTGAGAGCAAGCGATGCTAAACCCCAATCAATATGACAAAGAGTCCAACGCCTAAACGTGTACTAGTGTACTTGTTTTTTACTTTACTTGGTTTACTGAAAGAAACAAGGCTTGCGTTGCGCGTAGCTGCAATTTCCTTTAGCATATCGTGCCGTAGTCTGCTCTTGTTAGGGTTTACTCAAATTGCATTGTCACCGACACCGTTTTGCCATCTCTATTAGCGTGTGCTGCCTGCTTGGCCGCATGTATTGCTTGCTTCCTTGCCGTCAGGCTTCGGAGGTAATTGGGAGGCATGATGTAGATCTGGCACGTTGACCCACGTTTCTACATACGTAACACTTGGGGACTTCGGCCTCGCAGGCTACTAGACATAGTCAGCTGCCCTTCTTGTTGGGTCGCGAAGCTTCTGTGCGCATAGGAGTCGTTTTGTAAAAATTCACGCTCTTACGAGTTTCTGCCTAAATAGCCTCCGCGCCTACAAGAGGGTTAACGTCGCGCAGAACAACCGCCATAGTGGGACCAGTGACCACTCTGGAGTCAACCTCTCCCCTGGTACCTGGGCGTAGGGGGCATCAAAAGTAACGGGACTGCCAGCCTTTTTCTCTGCTATCTTAAGGATAAGATCTCCGGAACAAGTAATTCACACCGGGGCTAATTCGCACACCATTTTCAGGTTTTCCGACTAGCGGGCGGATCTTGTCAAGCATCTCGCTAGCCGAGGTTTCTTATTTCGCCCGAATTCTCACTAACATTTCAGTCTGCGCGTTCCGTGGGCCAGTTGTACCTATATCTGTGTGGGGCCTTTGCTGTCCTTCGTTTGTAATGTCTGCCGAGTAGCCTACCTGTCTGCAACAGGCCTCAGTGACTCTTCGGATTAACGTCCCAATCAACTCCTAGGATATATCGAGGGCCACTGGTTCCCGACTCGTGTTGTCGTGACCCCTGTCAAGGATCTTGCAGAGTATCTGCAGGAACCCTTGTGGGGAGATCTCTGGGCCTGTTACTCCGATAACCAGAGTGCGCGTTTTTCTACTGGGGTACGTCGGTTTGTTCTTGCCTGATTCCAGTTCAGTGTCAACTAGCTCCAGTTATTCGTTGTTTGTTAGAACCGCCATTCTTCCTGCCCAAAGGGTGGACGTCGAGCAGCAAGGGAAAACTGGGTGGCGAGTTTTTTGAGGGCGGCCCGGTCCTTTTGCGGGACTCTTGTAATGAGCATTGCCCGTACGTCTTGCGGCGCGGTAATGCTGTCCTTCGAAAAGCGGGCGGCTTTGAATGTGGCTTCCGGTCAGTTTGTCGAATAAGTTTGGTAGTGTCATTAAGCGACGGAAACGTTGCCAGTTGTTCTTCAATAAGCTTAACCCTTAGCAGATCTAGGTACTCTTTATCTAGCTTTTTTTGACACATGTTGCATATGAGGTTTTCGGGCGTTATGTAGCAAAAAAACAGAATAGCTACTTTAATAAATTTCATCCTCACTCCCAAACAAGACGTTTTTGCCCCCTCCTTCCATTAAGGCAAATTAACTTCTTGCCGAGTTCTATATACGATATATATATATATATATATATATATATATATATATATATCGTAGTACGTAACTGCATTTAACCCTCCTCCATAAACAAATATATATATATATATATATATATATATATATATAATCAAACAAATACTCAAGCTGACTCTAAATAATTAATGCATTACTTATCACATGCTCGCAGAAGTTTAACACTTGCCAGAGTCATATCGCGTGGGGCTAGAGAAATCTGTGCTACAGCACATACCATAGCATTAAGCAAAAATGTTTTTTATGTTTTTTTAAATGTGTATAGGAACGTTTTGGTACAATTCACAGTCCTAATTGTGAATTCCTGATAGATCCGCTAAATAAATATATACATATATTATATATAGCGAGAGGAGGGAGGCGAGCACTGCCGAGTGTGCAAACGTATTGTAAATGATTAATAAATCATATCAAAATTTTCTATATATATATATTTAACGGATCTATCAGAAATTCACAATTGGGACCGTGAATTGTACCAACAAGTTCCTTTACACACTTAGAAAAAGCATAATAAACTAATTTTCTTAATGCTATGGTATATGCTGTAGCACAGATTTCTCTAGCCCCACGCGATATGTTTCTGGCAAGTGTTCAACTTCTACGAGCATGTGATAAGTAATGTATTAATTATTTAGAGTCAGCTTGAGTATTTGTTTGATTATATATATATATATTTTTTTTGTGGAGGAGGGTTAAATGCGGTTACGTACTACGAGCTGGGAGAATCAATTGCCATCTAGAGCCCCGTCTAAAAGAAATGTGCTTCTTTTTGGAAAACAAAATACATATAAAGGTGACAGGTATTTGATTTTTAACTCGTACCCCAGTGGACAACACCGATTATAAGCAGCTCGGTGAGGCTAACGCCACGGCATAACAGATCTGGCGTATGCACCGTTTTTAGACTCCACAGAAGCCTTCGTCACCCAGACGGATGCACAAGGCACAAAACTAAGCCGATGGGAGAGGTTCAACTGTGATGCACACAAAGGCGCACGATTGAAATCAGTTGGGAACATTTTCGTAGATTAAATAGCATGCTGGTTAAATTGGTACAAGAAGGAATGAATTGAACTGGTTGAATTGTTAACAAAAAGAAATACATTAAACTGATTGAATTATTTACAAAGAGGCCGGTGACATCGGCTGTTTGGTGGGGCGGCTGTGTATATATGTATATTGATCGGAGTGTACACAGTTTCCTGTACACAATGGCGTAGATCGGTGTGCGCACGTATACTTTTTTGTTTGTAAATGAACGTGTCTGTGTAAATAGCCACCTACGGAGTAGTAGTCGGTGGCAGAGCCTACCGAAGCAAGACTGGTTCGGGTCAAAATTCCAGTTTTTAATTTTATAAATACTGATTTAAAGAAGCCATGACTCAAAAAACATGTTTGGGGTCGCCCATCTAAAATAGTAAGGGGGCGCCCGCTTTTCATGCGAAGGTGGGCCTTAGGATGGAAAGGGCTCAAGAGGCAATATCGGTACTCTTAGTAAAACAACAGCCCTTCAACTGCGCCCCCCACCTGAAGGTCCCAGAGATGGATGAACTTCGGAAGTCACCTTGCAAGAGATATGCGACGCGGCGGCACGGTGTCTTGTACGGAGCTCCGGCCTAGCCCACCTACATGCTAAAATTTGCCGCGAACAGGACCTACCTGCGTTGCAGTCATAGGGTCGAGCCCCCAGGGTAATCGCAGCGTTCAGGACGGTTACAGCAGGGACGGCATTCATTTTTGCCGGAACAATTCCGTAGGATCGGAAGACAGCCGCATATGGGAGAACTCCGACCTAAAGAAAGACGAGGAACGTCAGCGCATATTCGACTTCTGGCAGAAGAAGGAGTGGGACGGTCTGCAGCAGGGTGCCCTAGGCGCCAGCCTTCGGACCCTGACCCCAAACATCAGAGGCTAGCTCAACCGACCGGAGAGGGAACTCGAATTCTACATCACCTAGGTCCCCATAGGTCACGACTTTCAGTCTTACCTGCTTAGGATCGAGAAGGCCCCCAGCCCCACGTGCGTCCACTGCGGCAGTGAACTCGAGGACACTTCGAGTGAGGTGTCTAGCACGGGCGGAGTAACGCACATACCTACTGAAGCTTTTCTGGAATCTGACAGCTTTTACCATCAGAGGCTTACATCTGGGTAGCAACAAGTGTGTGCTCATATTGCCAGAAACTACACATCACCTACATCTTTAGGCATCACTTCGCGTTCTCAGGAATGACGTGTAAGCGTTTTATATACTCTTTTAAATAGGTATACACACCACGGGATATGCCTACAAAATATTACTTGAATGGATTTTTCAATCATATTCTTATAAGAAATTTACCTGAATACATACGGCCCGTGTTCGGCAGCATGTCGCACAGTTCTTTTAGTTACAAAATCCTCATAATTGGTGAGATTGAACACGTAGATCGATCGGTAGGGATTTATAGGAAAATTAATGAATATACTGTATAGCGCAGAACCTTCTACGAGAGGTTCAGGACGTCCCCGTTGTATAACAAATATAGTCCAATGTAACAGACCGATTGCTAGAGGTAATAGAACGATAACTCCAACTAAAATTTTAAAAAACGGCAAACAGATGGTCAAGAAAGCAAAATAACGGACTGATAAACATATCAAGGCATACTCATATATTTTAAGAATTAAATTACCATTTTGTATACATAAATTATATTATGTTCACAAACATTTTGCTGCACAACACAAACGTCTTAATGGTATTACTGCATATAGAGGTGTATGTACAGCAATCCATATTATACAATATTTTTTTTATAAAGGCCCAAAAGGTAAATAGTAAAGTTGCGACTGGGTTAGTATGCAAAAGATTTTCTAAAGGCGTAGATAAACAGTGTCCATCTTGCAGCATTCTTTCGTTTGCCTGTAATGACACGAACAATTGACAATCAGCGAACCCTGCGCCACACCGCTTAATATTTTAACTATACGTAGATATCTTCAATAAATCGACATAAAGAAAAACCTAGCTGAAACACAGTATAGTATTAAATTTTTTAACGTTATGATGAGGCGAGATCTTTAGATCTGCAGCTCTGCTGCAAATAGCTCGCCAGCAGCAACACTATACTTTGATCTCAATATTGAACCAGAATGTGTAAGCATTCGTGTCTTTAAGGAATTTGGAGGGATGCTCTAGTTTGCTTAGCTCTATAATTTTTATAGGTATTTATGGAGGCGGTAATTTATGTTGCTCTGGCATCATAATAAAATAAATTATTGTTTTTATTTAACTAGCGGCCAATAAGCAACGAGTATTCAGCATTTTCATTAACCACAAGGCTGTTTGTTCCGGTCGAAGGAGTACCAAGATCTGAAGCGGAGCAATTCTGAAAATTATATATATATACCGCGAGCGAGCGCAGCCAGTGACAAGGTGATCGTCGATCAAAATTCTATTACACGCTAACCACAATAGGAAACTAACGCCGGTCGCAACGTCATAAAGAGTGTATGTCCACCAAATGTTTCTTTTCTCAGCCTTCTTGTTCCACGACATGCTGCTCGCTAGGACCAGTGCGACATTAACTCAAATAGTGGTACCTTTGTATAGTTCGCACTATGCGCTAGACTCTGCTCCGATAGCAATTCCTCCTCTCACGAGATCCGCAGAATCCTTTGATTGCGCTCTGCTGTTTTTGAAGCTTTCGTCACCGCCTATTTTATGTCGGAGAGATATATCTCAGCCTTTTTTTCATCCATTATATATATATATATATATATATATATATATACATTTTGATCCTGACAGATATGAACTTCAATTAAAGGGTATGAATTGAACTAGATTTGCAGTAGGTTGTGGTTGTTTACCGTGGATCCCGTGGACGGAACGGACACGCAATTTTGAAACAAAGGCACGGTGCTATAAGGGTCATGCCTTTGCACTTGATTCGGGAAAGACATCTCACAGGATTGAGCATCTCACAGGATTGAGCATCTATCTGCCCTTTCGTATGTGTGCGCATATAGTGTTGGCGCTTGCAATGTTATTGCATTACAGCTCCAATCCAATTGTTGATGAGCTATGATTTTCATCGGTTGGCTGCGTACGGTGCGATGTATACGATATGATAGTACCTGACTAGCGCAATGGAGTGGCGAACACACACGCTTCGCAGACTCTTCACGGCTTCAGGCTTCGACTGTGCTTTCGTTTCCCTTAACCTTGGACATATACAGAATATGTTGTATATGCATCTTTGGAAAATGTCACGGAATGGACAAGCTGGCCGACAAGCGGGTGAACTTGACGCTACTCGAAGAGCAAGGGTTTTATCTATGCAGTGTCCAACATTGCCGGCGTTTAGAACACTTCCACCGCGCCGGGAATGCTAAGCTGCTGAGCGGATAGGTGTTCCCAGATGTATATTATATCATATGACGCCACCGAAGCCACCTTCAGGTTGATTAGTATTAAAGGTGTCTTTGTTGAGAGCTGTGAAGCCGGCATAGAAGTCATGGCGGCGATGCTAATTATTTGCTGAGATATATGGGCCCCGAAAGATGTGCCGGTTGGCGTTAGCTTGACACCCTGATTAGTAAACCCTGACATGAATTCTACAGAAGAAATACACAAAAGCCGGCGACTTGCGGGAAAACCGGTGTTGCATATTATAAGGCCGCTGGTATAACTTTTTGTTTGCGCGCCATGATGATGGTCTTTGCCTGTTAGCACACCAGCCGCCCTGCGCTGTTCGGGCACTGCCAATAGAGCGTCGTTAGTGTATGTGCGCCATTTCCAGTAGCCTCGATTTATACACGATCTCGGTGTTCACAGAAGAAGGTCACACAGGAGGGCAGACGTCGCAAGCGAACAGAGACAGGCAGATAACGCTACCCAGCTCACGTTTTCTCGGTGCTTGAGCAAACTTAAAAGCTTGTCCCTATAACTAACGATAAAGGAGAGGTGCTTCTCCAGTTGATGGAATATTTTGGTCTGAGATGTGCAAATGCACGCGAAAAGCACACGTATATAAGCCATAACGGAAGCAGCACCATTGACCTACTGTTTCCCTTGTTCCAAGGTTGTGTTCCCACAACCTTGTCGATGGCGAAGTTGAAAGCTTCGATGTTCTCGAGGTGGCTGCAAGGAAGCACCTACCGGTGTCAGCAGTCGCAAATATTCCAGATATCTGGTTTAAGCAGCAAGGCGACCCACACCTGGTTGCCACGAGGCGTGTTGACCTTTCACTATTAGTGGTTGGTAGCCTCGAGGTGAGCTGTGATGTGGATACTTGTTGTGAACTGCTAGAGAGAACCATGAGAAGTGCAGTCAGGTGGAAGAGACCGGGGCAGAGGAGATCACGCCAGTGGTTTTCTCAGGCTTGCTACCTCGCCCACCGTGGGGTGCTCGAGCTTTTGCGCCAAGCGAGGGTAAAGGCACTACCACAGCTGCTAGCCAGACGCAGGCTTGACTACTTCAATAGTAGAAAAGCTTACATAAAGCTATTCCTTGACCACAAGCGTGAATACGCTAGGCGGGAAGAAATCCGACTGCTCGAAAGAGCGGAGCGCAAGCCCTCAGCCTACGTCGTACGGGCTCGTAGGGGGGCGAACCACCTGCTCAGCGACGAACAGGTAACGAGTCACCTGACCGGTCTTCTATATAACCGCGAGACGGTACGCCTGGCTCCAATGATTGAGCACCCGCTCACATTGGAGCAGGATACTATGAATCTGCCCTTTGAGGTAGAAGAAGTAAGTCAGGTTCTGCACTCTCTTCCGAGAAGAAAGAGTGCGGGGCCAGACCAAGTGTACTATGAGCATTGGGTGCAGTCTAAGCCACTTTTGGCAAACCATCTTTGTGATTTCTTCAACGAGATCATGAAGAGGGGACAAATGCCAGGAGCCTGGCATATCGCCAGGCTTTCTCTTTTATTTAAGGGTAAGCATGGTGATGACAGACGAGACCCAAACTTATACCGCGGTATAGCGTCTGAAAGGACGCTGAAGAAGATCTTCTGCAAATTGGTTATAAAACGGATCGAGTACGTTGTCGACCAGACCCTTCTACCGAAGCAATTCGACTTTCGAAGAGGTCGAGGAACGCGTGATGCAATCCATGTGCTTCAGTCAGAGATAGAGCGAGCTGTGGCAAAGCCCGGAGGCCATTTGAATGCAGACTTTATAGACTGCGTCAAGGCTTTTGACAAAGCACCTCGAGATCTCTTGGTGAAGTCATTCCGATACGCAGGGGTTGGTGGCTCTCTTCTAAGCGTAATTTCCAGTTTCTTTGTTGAGGACACCTTACTGGTACAAGGTGAGCAGGAAGTGTTGCAGGTAAGGCGAAATGTGGGAACCCCGCAAGGCGTCCCATTGAGCTGTGTCTCCTTCACTCTTCTGCTTGCCGATTTTGTTGATTATATTCGACAAGAGTTCCAGAAGGCCACAGTTGTGATGTACGCAGATGACATAGTGGTCGCTCATCACGACCTGGGTGCCATCAAGCGCATCACTTCTCTGGCGGAGGTGTTCCTTGTCTCAAGAGAGCTGGAAATAAACGCCATGAAGACCAAGGTTATGAAATTCAGAAGAGGAGGTCGATTGGCTGCTAAAGACGTTATACGTTGCGGCGGCCAATCCTTGGAATTCGTTAACTCTTTCCGGTATCTGGGGCTTCGGCTTCATTATACTGGGACGACCTTCACTGCTCACATCGTCGAGACAGCGCGCACAGCCCTAATTTCTCTTTATGGAGAAATAGGCGATGTCCGGCGACTGTCCGTCCCGACGGCAATGGCGATTTTCTACCTCAATGTTGTTCCGGCGCTGATGTATGGTCTTGACAGAGTATGGGAACACCTCACTCGGGCAAACTTTGGTTTGCTTGAAAGGTGTTTTACAATGTACATGAAGCGAGTGCTTTGCCTGTCAATGCGGGCAAGACGCCGCTTTGTGTACCTAATGTCAGGCTGTGCACCAGTTGTTGAGATAATTCGATTGAGGTTGAAGACGCCGCGTACAGTACCATTCGAGAGCTTTATCTCGGAATGGGAAAATAAAGTTGAACAAGTCCGACGAGAGGTCGGAGACCTGGATGTTTTCAGGGCCTCTCACCTCTGGTCTGGTCTTGCGTGTGACAATCGCCACGTCTATACCAGATACATAGTTAATGGCTATAATCACCTGGTTTGTTCGAATACGAGCTTCCACGAAGAGTACACCGAGTACGTCTGTCAACTATGCTCTCAGGCGTGTACTAAGTTTCATGCATCTGCCTGCCTGGCCCTTGCGAAGAGATCACTGCACTGCCTCTCTCGAATAACATGCCGCGAGCAGCTGAGTGTATAATTGTATAATATGTATAATTGTTCATGTTATATGCATACTCAATATGAGTGAAATAAATACGATGAAAAGCTTGTCCCTATCCGACGGAAAATTTGCCTGAAGAGTATAAATATATGTATGTAGACAAATTACTTTTTGTAAAATATAGTACATAAGGATACGTTGGTTTTAGCATAAATACCACACTACCAACAAAAACCAGGTACTAACGCGCTGATGTTAAACGTACTGTAGTAGGGAACACATACATCTTCTGTCCAAATAATGGGGAGAATGATCCTATTTATGCATATCAAACATGCAGATCCCGCGTCAAAATGTCACATTCGGCTACATTATAATAGAACACTTTTGCAACAATTGTTTTATTTTAGAACTTACCTATGACACGTTATATTTCTAGCGTACAACGCAGTTCCATTGGCACAAGCAGTAGCGGAAAGTTTATGTACTATAAGTTTTACAAATTCAGCTGACAAACATACGCAATGAAACAGGGAAACAGTTGCGTATAAAAAGTATGCTAGAGACAGTAAGTAGCACAAAATCACGTTACATAAAGTTATCTGAAACTCAGAAAGAGCATCAAGGGTTCGACACCAAGGGACGCATACAAGTGCAAAGTAGCCATTAATAACATATGTAGGAGAAACATGCGATATTAACTTATATCAAATACACATGATCTTCGTTCTAGCCCCTGGGCAACCTCCGTAATACATTATATGATGCTATAAGCTGTATGCTTTCGATTTTTGATATTTGCTAGTACTCATGAACAAAGCTATGTGTGTTTCATTCAGAGATGAAACAACATTATGAACAAAACCTTATTAAATTTAAGCTATCAAAAAGTGGCAAACTTACAGCATGAACGTCAATGTAGAAGTGGTGCCTGTTCTCATCAGGATGTAAACCGCTGACGTTGGCATGCAGTGCAGGATCTCCATGAAGGAAATGAGGCAAGCTAAGTACAAGCGTCAGCCCGTACGCGACCACGGACCGGCTTGCGTCGAACGTCCCCTTTGTGTGTGTCGGCGCTAAGCAGAAACATCTATGCGAAAACAAAAGTTACACACCTTGTAGTAGGACAATTTCTGACAGGAAAGATTCCCTCAGACAATTTCTGACAGGAAAGATCCCCTTCGAAAACGTCTGCATAATGCCTAAATGTCTATTTTCAGAAATGCCTGTTTAGAACTGTCAAATAAACTTATAAGCTAAAGTGCATACTTGTTAACTAGGGTAAACTTTAAAACTGTTCGTTAGCCGCGT
The DNA here is from genome assembly GCA_003439945.1 of Dermanyssus gallinae. NCBI lineage: Eukaryota > Metazoa > Arthropoda > Arachnida > Mesostigmata > Dermanyssidae > Dermanyssus > Dermanyssus gallinae. Next base: position 160,053 of record QVRM01006745.1, read on the forward strand.
TCTGCTAAGTTAATTAAGGTCACGATTTGGATGTTGCGGATGTGTCGTTAGTAATATGGTATTCGATTATACTTTCTAGAGTGGGTCAATCTATTTTACGGAGAAGAGTTCAAATAAATGCATAAAAATCCTACTCATCGAGTTTGGGGTCGCCGGTGTCATTAAAGAGGTCGCTGCCTCCGTGGAATCGAGCGATTGGTTCACCATTAGCAACGTATTGCTTCTGTAGATACAGAGGCCACGGCTTAACAAGATCTAATGTAAGAATCTTCACGCTTCTCGGCGGTTCTTCGAAAGCTGGAAAAAGCTCGCCATCTGCAATAGAAACAGTGTCGATATAACAATTCTAAATGCCGATCTATTATGCCGAACACTCAGGCCACCGGTGCGCCATTACCAGACCTACAAGACGCCTTTGCTGGGCATGCTAGACTAAGTGCTTCATGGCAGACACCACTAAGTCGCTTAAGACACGAAGCTTCGTTTACCTCATTCTACTGAACGTGCATAATACGCTTAGCGTGCCCGGACTGATGAGAATGGCGGTTATGAAAAATAAAGCGCGTTAATGATTATGCCGACGTTCGAAAAGACCTTGAGATGGAGAGAAGGTTATACGCGATTACCGCTGGGGTGCCGCAAGCCTTCATTTTGCCCCCAGGTCTCTGGAACGTTGCATATGATAGCGCCCTCCAAGGAAATAAAAAAAAAACTTAACTAAGGAGTAGCGACCCTGGCGTATATTGACGGTCTAGCTCTGGTTATAGCTGCCCTGTAGCTGCAGGCACTATTTTCATGTCAAGAAGAGCTTGCATAAACTTTCACGCCCAGGTTCTCGAAATTTTTCCATTACGCGTGCACAACCAATCTATTAAGACGATTGTACACAGTAAATAATCATGGTGGTCGTAAAGTAACTCAGATTTCCCGATATTTTTCTGTATGGTAGCTATACCAAAAATTATTTTATCTTAAAGGTGTGTGTTATCTAGGTGCTATCTAGTCGCAAGAAGCACATTGGCACGTTCACGATCCACAGCCAGACTGACCGGCAATCGATTTGTGCAGCGTCCTCCGACGTGAGAGAGGGCTCTCATTGCGAGGGAGAACATTCGGCTACCAATCAATAGCGAGGTTGTCTGTAGTAATTTATTAGTAGGCATATAGCCTGTAACATCCTCCATTTCGTATCAGATTACAAGTCTAGTCTCACTGGCTTCTTCATTTCTCGGCTGTAACGGGATGTGTTTGCTTGTTGATTTGATGTAGTTTGCTGCATTGGCATATTTTGTTGTTCTAGCCTTGCTCCGACATCGGTGACGACTTCTTGAATATCGTTGTGCTTATTGTTGTTGCCGTCGCCGCTGTTGTCATCGTAGTCGCAATTGCTTCCATTCATTGTTCCTCTAAGTGGACGCAGTTGAGCTCTGTTTCGCCTGAGACGTATGCCTTGTTCTGTTTTAATTATGTAGCTACGCGGGTATTCGGTCTTCTCGGCGATTACGGCGCGACTCCAATGTCGTTTTCCCTGTTGGTACCAGATCTGTTCACCCACAGCCAACGGACGTAGTGCGGTAGTACCTCTGTCGTAAAATGCTTTGGCGGTTGCCGCGTTTTCCTGCAGTGTAGCCTGTCTAACTTTCCATGCCTCATGTGCATTCACTGGAAGCACCTTTCCAGGAAGTCTAGAACGTATGCGACGCCCTTGTGCCAGTTCTGCGGGAGAGTATCCGTCGGAAGATGGTGTTGTTCTCAGGGTCAGTAGTGCCTTGTCGATGTCTTGATTTGCTCGTTTCGCCTTAACAATCACTTCCTTTACTGTTTGAATCATTCGCTCAATCATGCCATTTGCTCGCGGATATTTTGGGGAACTTGTCGGATGTCTAACTCCCCAATCTATCAAGAATGCGTTTACTTCTTTGCTGCAGAATGGGGGCCCGTTGTCCGACATGACGTAAACAGGTATGCCTTGCGTTCTCCACCACTTTGCCAATACCCTGACAACGTTTGCTGCTGATGTTGACGTCATTTTTTCAATTTCAAAATCTTTTGAGAAGTAGTCGACTGCCAGCATATACATGTCGCCGTCGATTTGCATTAAATCGATGCCTACCGTATGCCACGGGTGTGGAGGCACCGGCAGCGGCATGAGAGGTTCGCGCTGGTTGCTTCTGGCATAGCTTTGACATGCCATGCAGTTCTCAATCTGTTGTTCAACGTCATTGGTCAAGCCGGGCCAAAATACGCTTTGTCGTGCGAGTCAGAGTGCTCTTTCTTTACCTTGATGGGTTGCGTGCAACGCAAGTAGCACCTTTTGACGCTCGATCATCGGTATCACCAAACGAGTTCCACGATACACAAGCCCGTCCTCTTCCTGAAGCTCATGCCGCACATTCCAAAAAATCCGCGCTTCTATTGCGCAGCTGGATCTATGAGACGGCCATCCCTTGGCGATGTATTTCTTTATTGCGCTCATCGTTGGATCCTGTTCCGTAGCGAGCTTCATTTAGGCGCTGCGATCATCTGAGAGCGAGGTGCAGGAGAACACGGCGGCATCTCGTTGTTCCATTTCGGGCGTGGCAATTTCTGAATCGGGTTGCGGGGATCGCGACAGCGTATCGGCAATATACAAACATTTTCCTGGAACGTACACAACTTTAAACTGATACGGTAGGAGCCTAAGGAACATTTTCTGTATTCGGAGTGAGAGTGACGACATTTCTTTATGCACAATAGCCCTCAGCGGGGCATGATCACTTTGCACAGTAAATTCCTTCCCGATGACGAAGAAGCGAAAACGTTCGCAGGCAAAGACGATTGCGAGTGGCTCCTTTTCAATCTGTGCATATTTCTGTTGTGTTTTGTTAAGACTGGCAGATGCATAGGCGACTGGTTTGTCTTCTTGCAAAAGGACAGCACCAATTCCGTGAGAGCTGGCGTCGACACTGAGGACAACGTCTTTGTTTGCATCAAAGTGGGCTAATGTCGGGGACTTGCGGAGTTGTTCTTTAAGGTCACTGAATGCACGTTCAGCTTCATTTGTCCATACAAATTCGACATTCGTACGGGTAAGCGCACGCAGCGCTGCGGTTCTGTTAGCCATATTAGGTATAAATTTTGCCACATATGTAACCATTCCGAGGAATCGACGGACGCCCTCTGCATCTTTCGGTTGTTGCATGGCCTCAATGGCAGCCACGCGGCTGTCAGGTATTGCGACTCCATCCTTTGTTATGGTGTGTCCGATGAAACGTACCTCTTGTCGACAATATTGCAGCTTGGTTGCCTTCAAACGGAGACCTATTTGACGGCATCTGTTCAAGAATATGCAGAGATACTTGCCGTGAGTCCTTTTGTCCTTGCCATTAATTATAAAGTCATCGATCAGATTCATTACGCCGGTGAGGTCTCCAAAATATGTGTGCATGACTTCAGCGAAACGTTCTGATGCATCCAAAATTCCAAATGGGAGTCTTGTAAATTGAAAATTCCCCCATTCTGTGGAAAACGTGCATATGTCACTGCTATCTTTGTCGAGAGGTAATTGCCAGAACGCAGATGAAGCATTAACAACAGTGTAGTACTGGGCACCTTCCAGTTGGGCTAAAAGCTCATCCGTTTTGGGTAATATGAAGCTTTTTCGCTTAATATGCGGATATATGAGACGCGGATCCAAACATATTCTCAGCGATTTCTCATTTTTACGCACGACTACAATAGGAAGAACATATTTTGTTGGTCTCGTCACTCTTCTTATTAACCCTTGTTGTTGCATCTCACTTAGTTTTTCTTTTAATTTATGTTTAATGTTGATGGGGAACCTTCTTGGCGAAACTCTTTTTTCATTGGGTGCATCCTCGTTCAGCTCAATGTGTTGCACCGCGTTAATTAGTCCGAGATCTTCGTTGAATACATCGGCATAGTCTCGAATCAGCTGTGCCGCTTCCGATTCCAACGCGTCCACCACGGCATCTTTGCTCTGCTCCTGTGGGTGGAGACGCAACACTAATCCGATCATTTCTGCGTGTACTGCACCGAGAATGGGTGGCGCTTCTGTATTTATTACATATACTTCAATCATATGCTGTTGTGATAGACCCGGGATGTTAACTTGAAGTTTGCAGGTTCCCACTACATCTAATTTTTGTTGACTGTATGAAATTACCGATCTTGTTGTTGTGTCTATTCTCGGTTTGTTTCGTAGTAACTTGTAACAGCGATGTGGAAGAACAGAGACTTCCGCACCGGTATCGACTTTAAACTCGATCTTGTTAACTGCGTTACATTTTAATGACTGCCACCATTTATTGGCACTCTTGTCATTTCGCTTGGTTATGCCACGCAGCTGGTGCAATCCAAGCGACTATAATTTAAGCATATCAGCACTGAGCTCATCAACCGAACCCTGCTGCTGTTGATACGTTTGCTGAGAGGTACCTTCTTCTTCTTGGACGTTGTAGACCGGCCTTTGTGAGGAGCATACCGACTTGTGATGCCCTTTCCGATGGCAGCGGCTGCAGACGACGTTGTGTGCACGGCACGCTCCATTGTGATGCGATCGGCATCCTCTTCTACATATTGGCTGCACGTATCGAAACGGCGTGGTTCCTTCTCTCCATTCACCGCGGTTGTTGCCCTCTTGCTGTCGTATTCCCTGTTGCTGTGGTTGCCATGAGGATCTGCCGGGCCGGAGAGATGTAATTGCATCCACTGCGGGGTTGATTGGCGAGTGTTGGCTGTTGCATGACCTATTTAAAACGCTTTCGATGCGCTGTGAATTTTGATGACGCTTTGCACATTCAAGAGTGTCTTTCATTGTAGGCTTGCTTACTGTATTCATGATAACAGTCTTTGTTGTTCTGTCCACTAAACCAATTGTAAACAGCGCTGACGTTACTAATGGTGTGCAGTTTTCGCAAATTTCACACTCTTTGGCCTTGCGTTGCAGGGCATCACTGAACTCGTCGAGCGTCATGCTGTCTTGTCGCAGCGTGACGAGCTGGTGTAGGCTGTGTACTCCGTTCGTGTCCTTTCGCAGTTCTGTACTTATGAGTTTGGCCAGGGCACCGTACGTTGTACTCTCATCAATTGCAGTTGGATCGGATTCCTGAACTTGCTTTAGTATTAGTGAACACTGCTCACCGGCGTAGGCAAGAAACACATGTCTCTGGAACGGTGTTTTTTTTCTCCAGCTCCGCGGCACTGGCATAACTTTCGAATTTTTCGAACCACAGAACAAACTTATGATACCGAGCACTGGCATTCGAATATCGGCGGAGCCGGAAGAACAATTGAGCTAGCCATCTTATTACTTAACTTCTGACACCATGTTATCTAGGTGCTATCTAGTCGCAAGAAGCACATTGGCACGTTCACGATCCACAGCCAGACTGACCGGCAATCGATTTGTGCAGCGTCCTCCGACGTGAGAGAGGGCTCTCATTGCGAGGGAGAACATTCTGCTACCGATCAATAGCGAGGTTGTCTGTAGTAATTTATTAGTAGGCATATAGCCTGTAACAGTGTGCAAATACACTTTTATGGCAGTCACAAAAAGGCATCTTGTTTTTGTTCAGCACTAACAACAACGATAAGTTAGTACCACGTCGAGGTGGTAGCTCCACATCTCTAAGAAGGTACGGTTGAAGGTGGTTATAGATTGGGCCGAAGAATCAAAAGGGCCACTGAATTCTTCCAGCCACCAGCGCTTTCGACATGGACGTATAACAGATGGTTGGGTTTTGACATCCAGAGTGTGAATGACACTTTGACAATCATGCCCACCAAGATAGGGTTGCGTATCGTCACTCTTATTCCACGCACTGATCATATGAACATGTTGACTATTCCAATTTCACTAGAGGCTTTTGGAAGTTAGATCATGTAGGTGTCCAGAAAACTGAGTTGCTCGAACTAAAGATGTATTTAGATAACCCTACGGCTATCTTTAAGAAAAGCATCACACAGGATAGACCTACATGGCGTAACTCTTGCCAGCCGAAAGACGTACCGTTTATATCATTTTAGTCATCCAAGAGCACACAGCCAAGTATTCTGAATCTCATCCAGGAGCGCATGCGGCTATCAGGGAAAATCTGCATAAGAGCAATTTGCGTTGCGGAGCTGATTCCAAAAAAATAGGCTTGGCGGCTTTAACAGCAGGTAAACTGGGATGGAAATAAAAACGCGACGAGTTAGGAAAAAATAGGAGATGCTGTTGATGATAAGTTTGTAGCCGTTCCTGCAAAGAAAATGGCGACATTTTAAAATAAATGACCTCATTGATACTTGTTAAATTTTAAAAAGCTATTTGCTTGCTATGGGAAGCGTTAAAAATCCCCAGAGTTTAACACTATTTTGGGCCTTCTGTAATTAGATGCCACTTTAACACAGCAACTACTGCTTAGTGGGTGTTGATCAATTCGAAGGATTGGTCCGTGTGGTGAAGGATTGCGTCAAGAGAGGATGATTATCAATAGTTTTCTAACCATTCGCGCTTCGCTCCTGCGAAGTCGGCACCTCTAAAAGTCTATTTCATCGAGCAGTGATATTATATGAAACTCTTGATACGTTGTGAATTTCTTTATGTGAATTGGTCTAACCGCCCACTGGAGCGCCCACCGTTGCACACTTGTATTTATGGGAGTCCGTCTATGAAGCAGTGCAAAAAGCAGTTCCGTGGACGTTAAGTCTTGGCTTAAGGTCAGCCCGAAAAGTTCGCTTAGTTTACGATCGTGTCTGGCGTAAGAAAACTTGGATGGAAAAGTGAGCCATGAGTGTGAGACCTGCCCTGACTGTTCACGTCAAATTAATGCAGTTTTAGCGTCTATATCGTCACCTTACTTGACGTGTGCTCATTCGTCAGTAGCGATCTGATATACCACCCTTTGTTACCGTTGCAATGTTGAACAGTGCTATGACGACATTCCCATACAATTGACGGAGCTTGATTAAAGGATGCTGCTCCAGCAGATTAATGGAAGATATTGAAATCTATGACTTAAACAGAAAAATAATTGTATCTAAGTTTGATTTTTTTTCTTTACGCCAGGTTACAATCCTCAAAAATATGCGCAGATATTTTATTGAACTTTTTTTTTTTGATTTCCCGTAAGGCAATTGCCCGTGTACGGATTTTTCATGTCATGGCTAAGTTTACTCCACTCCGGCATTTACCTCGTCTAAATTGGAAACCATGCAAACCAATTTAAGAGTGGCCGGTCTGGGTCTCGAACCCGGTCCTTCCGAATGCAAGGAAAAGGCTTTGCCACTAAGCCACCTTGCTCGGTACCTAGACGTTATTTCTGAATTCACCATTAACACAATGCCCTATCGGATTCATCTTGCATCCGATTGTCATATTTTTCTGACAGTACTATATATATATATATATATATATATATATATATATATAACGCAGTACGTACGTTAAATATATCCACTGCTAGCTATTTGGATGTATTTATCTGTAGAAATTTTACCTGTACCCTCTAAAGCGTTACATAAATCTCCATATCCGGTAAGTACCATGTAAAGAAAACAAATCATATGAACACATGTTTGTATTTAAACTTACAGTATTGAAGGTTTAATCTTGAAGACGACTAGAAAATGTTAATATAAACATTTTTTAAATGTTTTGAACGTTTCACGCCCAGACAAGATCATTAAGTTCATTTAGCGGGGAGAGCTTATTAAGTGCTCCGGTGTCCAACGGGGTGACCCCTGTGCCGCCGCTTTATTTTGAATTGCTATTTATGAGCTTCCGCGTCTTTTTTCCGAACCTTGACTTTGATTTCTTTCGATTTTAGTTTCTGACGACGGAACATTTGCCGGAGACTCTCTGGCAGTTCAAAGAGACATTACCTAAGTAAAAGTGTTCGAGGCAGTCAGCTGTCAGGTCGATTACGAATTAAAGCTTCTAGGCGCCAATTCTCGAGAACTCTATGTGCTTATCATAAACTAAAAAGGGCTTTGACCTTGCTTGCAGATGCTATTAGACGCACACTCAGCCATTTACCTGCTTCTGGTAAGTTTGCCAACTCTGAGGCTGATGCACCTGATGCTCGCGATCCGTTGCCAAACCAAGCCTGATTCAACAAAACTTTGCGAAGCAACTTTCAGAGTATCCTAAATTGTTCAGCTTAGGCAAACCTTAAGGTTACAAGCGTCGCTCCCAGCGTGCACGGGGGGGGGAGGCATGGTTTGCATGGCTTTGTAAATTGACCTTTCTGCCTACCTCGGGTCTCTAAAAAACATCAAGACTTTGGTATCAGGTATCGCACCACCGGATGTCTACACCAGCTTAATTGTCTAGATGGAACAGGCTTGCCGCTACTATGCAGAAACGTGAGGTCCACTGCCTGAACGCTTTTCACAGTCCGCCTAGGATTTGCATTAATTAAGTCCAACCAGGTGTGGTTGCGGATCCAGGCACACAACGTTAAGGAACAGGCGAGACGATCCGATGAGCGTCAAATAGGTTCTGGCCATTTCTTTACCGCAGCTGCGGACGATGCTAGACAATACCGTAATCCGCATCAGTCTGCTTCGGACATAACTGTGCAAGATGTGACCGACCTGCCTGTGTCTTCTACGGGTGAGCATACTCCCGCTTGCAAGCGGAGCACCGGTAAGTTCTCAGAGCATTCGGTTCTGTGCGACGTTATACAGTCAGACTGTAGGCAAAGCAGTCAGCCTACAAACTTAAAATCAAAGAGCCGGTCGGTTTGTCAGCCAACAGCCAACTGCGTCTAGACGGCCTGATCCTAGTTCCATAAAGTGCAGGTCGGTGCCACGAGTACAACGTCACCGTGTCTTGCATGTTAGCTGCTATGTATGCTCCCCATATCAGGTCCAGGGAGGTCCGGACAGCCGCTCGCCTTGCTAAAGGCCGCAAGTTGACGAACCATCGTGAACCAGAGCAGAACTTTATTGTCCAACCAATTGCCTTCGAAACATTGGAAGAATGGAAGAAATCAATTGAAGAACAAATCACAAGGAGCCTTCTGGCAGAGCTGGGAGCCAGAGTCGCTACGTCGTTTATTGCTCACAGGCATTCTTTCTGCCGTCAAGCCGACGTCAAAAGTCTATGTGCAATTAAAGGATCTACATCAATTTTAACGCCAAAAAAATATTTAAACTTTAAATGCTCATCTAGGTGGGCTTCTACAGATGAGTGCCATTTTTGAATTGTGTGCAAAGTTTACTTACTAAATATAATACAATAGAAAAGGAGACTTAGCAGGCGATGACGCCCACGAAACCGCCGTATTGTGCCATTATCTGGCTATATGTCAGGCGAGCATATTATTGATTGTTTCAAATCTTGCAATACATTTCGGTAGAACAATATTTCGTGTCTGCGGTTGTTCCTTGTCACATCGAAGAAACGATTTATATGATCAGCACTTGCAAGTTGCGATAGTCATTTCCAATAGTTGCGTGCACGTAAAACGACAAGGCACAAATCAGTGTTGAAAGGTATCAAAAAGATTATTCAGGGTGATATAGTTGGTTACGCGTTTGACTAAAATAATTTCAAACATTTTGAAGACAATGGAGCGCTGAGCGACAGGGCGATAATTCTCAATGCGCTTTTGGGCCCTTTCTTATGTATCGATATCACGATGCTCTGTTTGAATACATCTGGAAGTACGACGTCGTTGTATGATCGTGCAAAAATAGGCTTTAATGGCTCCGCTAAAAAGATGGCCAGCTTTTTTTTTAAAAACAGGCGGAATGCCATCTGCATTTGAGTTTCAGAGATAAGAGTTGCATGTAAATGTTATATTCATTAAAATCAATAGGAGAGTTGCTGTAAAGGTGTATGTACAAAAGTTTATAACAAAATCGCTGTTTAATAAGGGTCCAAAGATGCAGAAATCTTTGTTGCAGTGGCGGACAATCAACAACGGGTGCTCAGCACATTGCTGCGAGCAGAACCAACAAATACATTAAGTATTTTAGTTTTTGTAAAACTTCTTACAGAAGCATGCCAGATAATGGAACTCGTATCGTTGTGTCCAGTATAGACGCGCCGGTTGTCACAGACCACCCCGACCCACACCCAAGAAGAGCTAAAGACGCCAAGCATTTTTATTTCCGTTTTGTAAGAGGTCGCGCAGAGCCTTGTCAACAACCTTGATGTAGTCACTAAAAACTGCAGTGAGGTGGCCTCATGAGCGAGCCGCTGTGTGCTCTACCTTAGACTAAAATGAAGCTTACCGAAGAGGTTGGGATCCCGTCACGGCCCGGCGCATTTCCTCCCTTGAGGCAAACTGCCGCGTTGCACATCTCTCGCGGAGTTGCTTCTGGGAGGTCTTGTTCGTCGGTCCCTAAGGCCTTTAAGTTGGGGGCGTGGTGGAAGAGAGAGTGCCTAGGGAAGAGCGCCGATATTGCTTTCTGTGTCTCCTCTAGTGTACCGTCCACCCTCCGGTTGAAAGGCGGCCACCTCTTTGCCATCTTGTACGGTGGCCCAAAGGATCGTCCTCCAGTTCTTCAAGAAAAGCTCCCCAGAAGCGTTCTTTGCTTCTGAAGATCTCTCTGCATAGGAGTACTCGCAATCTTTTGTACCCAAATATGCTAGCGACAAGTTCAGTGTCTTCTGGGAAGCCGTAAGACGTCATTATATGCATTGTATATCATATTATAAGTGTCATAAATGGGAACCTATAATCGATTTTTAGGGAATCCCGGCCGTGATTTCGAATTCTAGGCCCCCGTTGACTTTACGCCGTTCGGTAGGCGGGGACTCCTCTTAAGTACTGTATCCAAAATTACCTTCCAGGGTAGGCTGTCTAACAAGTTTTAACGTCTAGCAGTACAACTAGATCTACAGTAACTACATTGCACAGTCTGTGTTGCTGCGTTTTGCTTTGGTTATTCTCCTCGCATCTGTACTTTGGTAGGCCCGATTGATAGCGCATGAAGAGTCCTCGGAATCCGCGTGGCGAAACTGTACTCCACACTAAATGCCACTCGCCCCTCCGGACTGTTTGATGCGATGCGCAAGCAACCAGATGCGGGGACATGACTAGTTTTTAGTGTATTGGACCCCACGATACCGTCCTACTTTAGAAGAGAGCTTCCCCGCAGTGGTGACCTTATGCGCAACCCTATTTTCCATTTAGTTCTCTAAAAAAACTAAGATACAGTGCAGCGGACGTTTAACCAGTTACTATGCTTCCAACCGATGCATTTTATGGAAAACTATTGTATAAAATAACAGCACTGATTTCTGTAAACAGCTCACTAGAAACGACAATATAAAAATACAAAATGGCAAACAAAACTACAACTACTAAAACAGACACAGCGTTCTACAGTAGTTAAGATGTCCTTTATAAAAATCAGCAGAGTGCCATTGAAAGTAGATCGCTAGGGCTAGTAAGGAACCTTAGCTCAAAAATGCAATTTTTATAAACGTAACATTACAGCCGCCCCTTTTTATTTTCTCGTGTTTCTTATTTTAAGGCTATCATATTGCCCGTCGCGTCAAGCCTTTTTTAGATGTAAGACTCAAAAAGATCAAGAAGCATGCCGTCAGTGCCGCATCAACCCCCCGGACCACGATACGTCAACGGAACGTGTCCGTCGATCGATCGGCTACTCAGCAGTCGCAAGTGACGTTTGCCAGACAGCGCTCGCGTCAGCCCGTATCGAGGATGCCGAGCCAGGCACAGCACCCTTCCCAGAGAGTCCAGCAAGCGGCGAATCATCATCACAGGCAGACACAGCAGCGTACTCCACCTCCAACAATGGAGGATTTCGTGATACAGGCCCTAGCAGCCCTCGAGAGTCTGAACCGACCCCAGATGGACCGAGGCCGGAAGCAGGACTCGTCCCAACACCGCCAGCAGTCGCGGTCGGCCAGTCGAGGACGATGGAGGTCAAGGAGTCGTCGTTAAGAATCATTCAGTGGAATTGTGAGGGTGCAGATACTTTGGCACTCCTCGACCCATCGGCACTTAAGGATGTCGACATGCTTGTTCTGACCGAAACGTGGGCAATGGAGCCATTCGAACTACCTGGATTTTATTCAGCACACTGTCTCGCCCAGAGACAGGCTGGACCAGGACGACCGAGTGGAGGTGTGGCTGTATTTTATAACCACAGGGTCGGCACCTTCGAAGTCACTCTTGCCGAGGATAACGTAGTAGTGTTACAGGGACCGTCCTTGAATGTAGTAGCAGCCTACGCCAGACCGCCGAACAGAGAGTCAACGCTTGAGATGGTGGATAAAATCACAAAGGGAATCGAAGCTACCGACCCTCGACGCCCTCTGCTCGTTGTCGGTGACTTCAACACGCGTTGGGACCATCCGACAGCAGAACGCACACTTGCCCTCCAAGATGCTCTGTCGGACTTCAATTGTTGGATCGTGAACCCTCCCACGGACCCAACCTTCATAGGGCACTCCGGTCAATCGACGATTGATCTCTTTGCAGTAAATGTGAGCCGAGACAAGGTCATGTACTTGGGGTGTAACCACTCCATGGAGGAAGGCGCTCAACTGAAGCAGCATATACCTGTCGCCATTGATCTCCGGACCGACTGCGCGCCCGTTTGCTCAGGAAGGCGAAAGCCACTGTCTCGCATCTTAGATGTCAACACTCTGCTATCACATGCTCATAGAGTTCTACCGGTACCCGGGGTCATCGAGGTGGATGACTACGCGAGACGCCTCACCGAGGTGCTCCAAAAGTCTACATCGAAGACCCGCAGCCGCAGAGGTAGGCCATGGTTCAACAGGCAATGTAGACTGATTCGGGGTATCCATAACCTCATCAGATTCCTTGCCTCGTTGCACCCTGTCGCTAAACCCCTAGCCAACGCTTTCCGAACAATTCGAAAGAAGACGTATGTGCGAGAGCGGAAGAAATACATCGAACAGCAGGAGGCACTGATGATACAGGAAGCCGAACGACGTCCGTACAAGTGGATAGCGCGTACCGGCAGAACCTCATGTTCTATCAGCCCATCGGTCTTAACAGATCACTTCGCGCGAATGTTCTCGTCACGATGTACCATCCCACGAGAAGTGCCGTCGGTAACCTCAGCCTGGGACGAGAAAACCACGTGGGAGCGTACGCTCCTCGGCGCCGACTTCACCGTGGGGGAGGTTCTGAGTGCCCTGCGAGGGCTCCAGTCGAGGAAAGCCCCAGGCCCAGACCTCGTGTGCAACGAGCACCTGAGGCAAGCACTGATTCTGGCCCCATCTTGGACAGCATTGTTTAACGAATGCCTTCGTACCGGCTCCATCCCAGATAATTGGCGCGAGGCGCTTCTGCTGGTCATCCCAAAAGGTAAGGGTGACCCATCTCTTCCTTCGTCCTGGAGAGGTATCGCCAAGAAAAGCGCCTGCTACAAGTTGCTAGCATCCCTCATCACTACACGACTGAGCGACTTCCTTGAGAGCGTGGGCGCCATTCCCACAGAGCAGCACGGATTTCGCGCGGGGCTCTCAACCATGACGGCCTGCAGGGAATTATTACGGGACATTAAGGAGATGACAACCAGACCGCGAAAATTTGTGTACGCTGTATTTGTGGATTTCCGGTCGGCTTTTGATTCTGCGCCGCGTGACACTATCCTAACCTTCCTGGCAGAACTCGGTGTCCCACAAAATATTCTCGGAGTACTGGCCGCCATTATGCAAGAGAACAAAATCACGATAGAAGACGGGGTCGCGGAACTCCCAGCGTTCGCGCAGACAACAGGTCTGGCCCAGGGGGACAATCTAAGTCCGCTTCTGTTTTCGGTCCTTCTAAAAGACCTTCCGACTAAAATAAGAGGCGAGAGAGAGATGGTGAAGGTTCTCCTTTACGCTGACGATCTCGTGATCTTTGGGGAGAGCCGCTTTCAAGTCCAGCAAGCAATCGCAAGACTGAACTCCGTGATCCCTTCGCTAGGACTCACGATAAACGAGAACAAAACGGAGGCAATTAAGTTTAGACGAGGGGGCCGATTGGCGGCTCAAGACACTCTATTTCTGGCAGGCGCACCAGTACGCTATGTTGAGCATTTCCAATATCTCGGTGTTAGGATTACCCCGAGTGCTAGATCTTTCACGCTTCATGTTAATGAAAAATGTAGGAAAGCGCTCACAACCCTCGCCACTATCCAAAAACCTCAGCTCCTCTCACTGAAAACGGCGCTCCGACTTTTCGATATGAAGATTGCCCCGGTGGCATCATATGGAATTGAGGTGATCTGGGAAGACCTCACTATTGATAACCTCGACGCGTTCAACCGACTCAAAGCAACCTTCCTTAAGCGTGCCCTTGGTCTCCATCGAAGCGCCCGCAACAGACTAGTGTATCGGCTGGCGGATACCCCACTGTTCATGGAAGAGCTGCAGCGTCGTTTCAAACTAGAGAAGACTGCCGCATACGAAGAATGTGTACGGCGATGGGAGAGCAAGACCTCAGATATCGACCCGACCTTCTTCACCACAGGTGCCATGATGAACCAGGCGTGGAAGGATGCAAACCGAAGTAACAGGCACGTCGTGACCCGTTTTGCCATCCACGGTTTCCACCATGAGCTGTGCCAACAGACGGGGTTCCACGACCCATCCCTAACTTGTGTGTGCCGCAGGTGTGGAGAAGCGTGTTCAAGATACCACGCGTCAGTGTGTAATTATGTGCGCTCTTTAAATGAACTTGCATCGCCGCGCATCTGCTAGTCCGAATTGTGTAAACTGTGTAAATCTTTGAACCAAAGTGACATGCGATGATCTCTTAAAATTATGATCTTATGTTCGACCAAATGAGAACGCCTGCACCGGCAGGCATGTTTTATACGTATATTTACATATATTATTGTGTACTGTTTTGTACATATGCCTTATAAAGGTGAATAAATGTTTTGTATATATTATTTTAAGGCTAAATGTCCAGTTTTGAAGAGATATATAATTTCGCACTCACCAATCAAACCAATCTGTGCAGCGTATAAGTGCATGATAGGATACGTAAGGAGCACTGCTGATAAAAACGATTACACACGAAATAGGACTTTTTGCGACGTCAGGCAGTTGAGTATTTGTAGGTCAACACCACACTGGCACCCGACAAGACGGAGGCGATGTACCTAACAGGCAGAAAGAGGACGACCGGCATTAATTTCGTGATGGCGGGCCGCCCGATAGAAATCAGAAAGCAGCCCCAGTCTGGGGGGACATGGCAATGCGGACGGCGAAAAATAGGGGGGCACTAAGGTCGACCCAACGAACGCTGGCAATCAGGGTAAGCCGGGAGTATCGAACAGTCTCGACCGAAGCTCTCCTGGTCCTAGCCAAAATGCTGCCATGGGACCTCCTAGTGGCTGAACGAAGTAAAATGTATCTAGACAAAGGTCTGGATCTCACCAGGGCCAGGAGTGCCACCATATCGGCCTGGCATGAGGAATGGGCGCAGGTAAGACCCGGTGTGACCACAGGGAGCTGGACCAAGAGTCTGATACCGAACCTCAGGGCATGGTATGACCGCCGACACGGGGAGCTTTCCTACTGGACGACAAAGGTTCTGACCGGACACGGCCAGTTCCAGAGCTACCTGTCAGCAGCCAGGCCCTCATAATCTCGACGCACCCTCACAGGACGGATTACAAAATGGCATCCCCCTATCCAACCGCAGGTAGACACGCGGGATGATAGTCAGGGATAGAGCTGATTGAAGGAGAACGGCAGAGACGCCTCTCCCACGGCTTCGATGTAATGCCAAAGTAATACCGAGCCTGGGGGGGTGGGGAGGAATCCGGGTTTAGTGGGTTTGCGAGTCTCACACTAATCACGCAGGCTGCTAGTGGCGCATGTGCATCATGCATTCCCAAAACCTTACAGAAAAAAAAAATAAATCAACACCACAACCCACTTACTCAACCTTAAAATCAAAGTTCTTCTACAAATCGTTGTTTTATGAGGTTAACGCTAGAAATTACTAGCTATGACACATCAATAACGAATAGTCGGCAATGCTTAAAAACGATTATTCAATATAACTAACGAAATACAATGCACACGTTCTCGCGAGACAATTTTCGCTCCACTGGCATCCCTAATAAAACCAATGTGTATATGCGTATACCTGAGAGGAATAGTATCTGGGATAGTTTTTGTTTCTGCGTAGAGGCAATGCAACTTCTACGGTCGGTGTAATAGAATAAGAAAACAATCTGTTAGCATCTTTTTGAGTGCTTTTTTTTTCTTGTTATGAGGGTGGAAAATGCATTTACGCACACCCGCCAGTTGGCGGGAAGCGTGGGACTCGACACCAACAGAAAATCCTGGATTCATCCTATCTGAGTGTGGATAGTACTACTAAAAATCGCGTCTCCCAGACCCCCCGGTTTGGAATTGTCTGGCAATATGTTAAGGCCAGGAGGGGAGATTCTTGTACTCATCCGCGTCCTGGACTTACGTGTACTGAACCAGAGAGAGAGGCGCAACCGCACGAGTATGCTGCGCTCGTCGTTCCTTCTCCAGGTGTGTCCTTTCCTGCATCAGAGTATCTAAGTACTTGAGTCTCTTATTCCAGTCAGACTAATCAGACATCCTCCTGGTGGCAGTGGAGGGTGTGTTCGCATCAACACCTGCGTAGTTTATGCCGAGTAGTTGGCCGCTGTGTGATTTACGTCATGCGGCTCTCTGGAAGTTCAGAACACACAGATATCTGTCAAGGATTTACCGATTCAGCACATATACACCAAAAACTGGCTGTGTTCGGTCAGGAATTATGTGGCATGATAGGTTAAAAGGCTCCAAACAGAGTATCACGTGTTGAGATCAGGAATTAACGACTAGATCACTTACTGCGGCCGCCCGGGGGAGGAGAGAAGTGGACAATAGCCCAGTCATGTAGGGTCTTCTGTTTTGCCTGTGTCTAGACGATGTCCCTGCCGAGACGTACTTTGCTGCGTTTAGTCGCCAGTAGATCCCATGGTGGCTGATGTGCAAGCACCAATAAAACGTCTATATTAACCGTTCGGTATCCCCTGAATACGCGCATCGCCATGTCTTTCTGAATATTAAATAATTGCGACCTGTTCGCAATGCCATGTCTGTACATACAGTGCCGTAGATTCGGCAACTGACGCCAGTAGGCGGCGCCAACATTCGCCGGCGTCTCCCTCGCGTGGTAAGATACGAGATAGGTTCTGAGACATCTGGGCGAACTTTCTAGTGTTGTGCTGGATATGCGCCGGAATAAAGCTATGAATAGTTCAAACGTCCTGCCAAGTAGAAGGGGGAGGCGGGCAATTGGGTTTGCCCATGACAACCCGATACGGAAGGCCCTACGAATCGAGAAGGCTAAAGGAAGAGGAGGATCCTCCAAGGGTTCTGGTTGGCTTCGGAACCAGCGCAAGGCGAGTGACCTTCCATCGATGAGGGAATTGATAATCGGGCAGGATGTGTGCAGCAAAATCTGCTAGCAGCTTTGGGTTATCGGTCGCTATTAGCTCAACTACATCAGGAGGCACACCCTGTAGGCTGGGTGACTCTCCGGAGGCCAGCCTAGCAGCCGCAATCAATACCTCTTCGATGGTTACTGCAATGATCTGTTCGGAATTGACTTCATAAGTCTAGAGGGGCCTGTGATTCTGGTACTGGATGTTTGGGCCTTTATGTCCTGGGGGGGGGGAGAGAAGGTACTCTAAGGAAGTTCATGACAACTTTATTTGGCAGGCCCGGGTCCGGGTGGGCCAACTTAATAATTGTCTTTTATGTATTCCTCTTGGATGTGGCTAAAACGGCTCTCAGCATGCGCTGACGTTGGCGAGAGATGTTTTGTGGGGCAGTCAATCTGGCCTGAGCTTCTCGCAGGGTGTGGGCCGAGGCCACGGCTTGTGCACGTACTGCCAGTGAGCACGCGTTGCCACACGGTTGGCTTTGATACATTTCCCCGTGTCTCCTTAATTTGAGGTCCACTAGGCTGTAGGTAATCGGCGAGCGCTGGATCCCGAGGAGGTCCTTCTGCAGCTTGGCAGGCCGTAGATAGGGCGTGGGTTATGTCATTCTTATCTATGTTTTTCGCATCTGTTAGAGAGAGCTCTTTTTAGAGTCTTGTCGAAGTGCCGCATCTGTCAGGCGTGCCGTCCGGATGGCCCGGAGCGGCGCGTGGTTGGCAAGATTACTAAAAAGTCATTACGGTGGATTGCTAAGCGGCTCTTTATTTGCCCGTACTAGATGTCAGGAAACGTTGGCCCCCGTCATTGATGCCGTTGGGCTGATTGCACGGATGGAGGCCATGCTGGGCCATCCAATACATGAGATAAACGTGTGAGTTGCCAAGTTTCTTCCATGTGAATCCCATACACATTTCCCCTCGACCACTAATGAGGGACGGTTCATGGCCCGTCCACAATATTGCGGTGTCCCGATTACTATTAGTAGCGTACGTCTTCTGACTACTGGATAGTGTTCTGTTAGGTTCAGATAAGATACATAGAGCAATTTGCTTCCGCAGCAGTAAGCCTCAAGAACGTCATGCTGCTCGGCAACGGTTAAGTTAGGTTGAAGTAATATAATATAGATAATTAATGACGATGCTAGGGGTGGTCCACCACCTGCTAATCGTCGCCGCCATTATCCGCTGGGATAACCTCCCTGTGACGGAGTCACGTAGCTACCTGGGAGGTGCCTGGGAGGTAGTCCCTGACTGTGGCGCTGCCGAAGTCCATGAACCCGCACCGTTCACAGGAGGAGCGGTCTTTGTGTTAGCCGCCTCCTTGTTTTTGCGTACATACCCGCGTGACCTGAGCTCTGTGGTCTTGACAGTCCATACCATCCGCCCTGTGTTCCAACACCTTGCAGGCGATGCAGTGAGCTGTCAGCTGCAGTCCCGGGCAGCGTGCTTCTCCGGACCGCACCGAAGACAAAATTTGACGACCGCCTTTTCACTCGAGCACGAGTCCGCCCTGTGCCCTAGGGGACCCTTGACCCGTGTCGTTCCACGAGCTTGAATGCGTCTGAAGCAACGCGTATTACCGGAAGCTGGATTAACGCTGCCGGGGGTCAGACACATGTAATAAGATGTGTGGAGGGATTTCGGAAAAAAAAATGTGGGCTTGCAGAAGGTAAAGCAGCCTCGGGGCGCCATTGGTAGCAAGCCTGGCGAAAGACAGAAAGCTGGCGAAATACAGAGGGTTGGAATCGAGTTATATTGCCCGTCGTCTTAAGTATCAAATCTGGTATCGCGGGACATCGCACAGAGGAGTGCCAATTGGACGTTGACAACACAATTAGCCTTTTCAATACTTTCGGTTTAGTTTCCAATGCCGATAACCTGATTGCAGTTTTTCGCTCATTGCCACGGTAAAAGCATTGCCTAACAACCAACTACTCGACCTACGGAAGCTAGATGGTTAATTACCTGCAATTTTGAATGTATAAATCTAAATCTAAATATGTATCGTATATTATTATAGCCTTAGCTACATAACAAATACACCAGCGGATGCCTATCACCCGTCGATCTTCAATGCGGTTAGAAGCGGGCTGACGTCTCAGAGTGCAGCTTTACGGAGCCCTTTGTCGGCCCTGGATTTTGCCTGGTGACTGGTGGACTTGGTGACGGTCTTAGCCAGAGATGCTTCTAACTCTGGAGAGGCTTTCTTAAGCCGAATCGCGATATCCCCCTGCCTTTTCCTCACGAGACCCCGCAAAGCTGAGCCAATGTCTGCCCATTTGGCAAAGTGATTTCTGAAAACACTGAAGGTCTCCGCAAAGGTTCGACCCACCACCTCTGACCGAGGTCTTTCCGACGAGGGCGGGCAAGGGAGGGCCGCCGCCCTCGCACAGGAGTTCTGTCCAGCATCTTCTCTGCACAGCTCCACAAGCCTATTAGAAGATGTTTAGGCGATCAGAGCAACATGAGTGCGCCGCATAAGTTGACGGCGGCTTGTCTTAAATAGCTGTAGAACTTTGTGACTACAACAATAAGTTATTGGTCATCGAACTCTAGACCAGCAAAACCCGCCAAGGACTCGCATGCCTTCGAGCTCCGCAGAACCGCAGCAGTGCGCGACTGTTGTTGAAGCAACTAGGGCAACTGTGTGTGCAGCTCCGACATGGACCCTGAGTTTAACTCTGCACCTGGGGTCACCAGCACATCTCTGAGGGCTGTAATGCCCTCACAAGATTAAAGTGACTGGCCGTAGGCTTTCGAGGACCAGAGGAAGCTTACTAGTACAGTGAGATCCTTCGGTGTATGACCTGCCGCGATCCGAGCGTCCTCCAGATCTGCTGGTGCGCATTGTTCGGACAAAGATCACCTAGCGCTACAGGTCTAGAGGATTAAATACTCACTCGTTATTATCTTCCTTGTGCTTGATGTGGTGCTGCAGTAACTTTTTTCAGCCGCTAGATATGTACATATTTTGAGTCATTCATGTCTGACGCTCTCCCAAAATGTTTTAGATAGCAGCGCATCGGCCTCATAGCAAAATGTAGACTACTGATTACAAGAAAGCCTTGTGTAAGTCGTACCGCAATACAACCGACAGAGATTGCGGCATAACCTACTGTAGGATCGACATGACAATTGCTTTCTTATGCAGGCGACTTCACAGAGATAATGGAGATATGCATCGAGCAAGAATGCATCAGTGGTAACGGCACGGAATCCGCAAGCAGCGCATCGGCTTCATAGCAAAACGTAGACTACTGATTACAAGAAAGCCTTGTGTAAATCGTGCCGCATTAGAGCCGACAGTTATTGTGGCATAACCTACTGTATGACTGACATGACAATTGCTTTCTTATGCAGGCTACCTCACAGAGAAAATTGACATATGCATCGAGCAAGAATGCAGCAGTGGTAATGACACGAAATCCGCACCTCCTGCAGAAACAAATTCACACACTGTAGACAGATATTATACTGCAGCCTATGCCAGAAAGCTCTATAGGACACACCGAACAAGCATAGAGAAGAAGAAACGAGAAGCTTATGCAACTTGGCACTAAGACACTGGCTAATACTGCACTCCACTAACAAAATTTAAATCGAAGATGAGCTAACCCGAATACCGGCCCCTCATATAGAGCATACAGAAACATCTACAATGCGGAGAGAGTGTCACATATCAATTAACATCAAAAATACAATGGCGAGAGCAGGTTTATTAAGAGACGCCATGGTAAACTGGTATGGTAAACTGGTCATCTTCTCATCTGGGATGTCGTTGTGTGGGCTTGCACAAGGTAAAGCAGCCTCGGGACGCCATTGGTAGCAAGTCTGGAGAAAGACAGAAAGCTAGCGAAATACAAAGGGTTGGAATCGCGTTATATTGCCCGTCGTCTTTATCGTATGGTATATAGGTATCGCGGGACATCGCACAGAGGTGCCTAATGGACGTTGACAACACAATTAGCATTTTCAATACTTTCTTTTTAGTTTCCAATGGCTATAAACTAATTGCAGTTTTTCGCTCATTGCCGCGGCAAAAGCATTGCCTAACAACCAACTGCTCGACCTATGAAAGCTAGATGTTAAATTACCTGCAATTTTAAATGTATCGTATAAATATAAATATATAAATATAAATATGTATCGTATTTTATTATAGGCTTAGCTACATAACAAATACACCAAATGCCTAGCACCCGTCGCCCAAAAGGTTAGGTGTGACAACGTCAACCAAATTGAAATAGAGGGAACATTACACAGACGGCATCGCAACAAATAAACTAACTTCTGCCTTTACTATTGCTAGAAACCATCGCCACATTTTAAGCCGTTTATATTGTATATATAATTAGTTTTAATGTAGAACCAATAATCACCTACACTGTACAACTATCTCTATCAGTTGTGGGTGCGGTCGCGTTCGGCTTTGCTCCGTAAAACATAGTCAAAGAGTGCAGGAACCTGAGGCCTGAAATAGGTTGACCAGTGGCACTCGACGGTCCTTAGCGGTATCGTCCGTGTGTTCGAAAAAGTCCGTGTGTTCGAAGAGTTCGAAATTCGGAAATTGGCTGCCGACCGAGCAGTGATTCTATATATTTATTATAAGCTTTATATCCTTAAATGTTTATCATTTCTTACTTAATCTTTATTTATCTGGAATACATTGAGAAGGGCAAAAAGAGAGGAAAAAGAAAAGAAAATAAAACCTTATATGCACCCGTTTAGGGGCCCAGACGGGTCCCCCAAAATGGAGACCCTTCTGAACGAGAACAGCAAGTGATAGTACTGGCCCGTCAGCCACCTTGGGATTTCCTGGCCTGAGAGAGAGAAGCAAAGGCCGTCTCGACGGGAGCTGGGACCTCGCGCGGGCACAACAGAAGACACTGAAGCTGTGGAACGATGAATGGCGAAACCCGCGGGGCGACGCCGACAAACAATGGACCCGCCAACTGATACCGGATCTGCGCCGGTGGTATGACAAGCAGCTGGGGGAGCAGTCGTACACCACGACACAAGTGCTTACAGGACACGGCCAGTTCCAGACATATATGATGCGCATCGGCGAAGGTCTCTTCCTGCGTTAATGGGGGCGTTGGTGTCTTACGTTTCTCCCGAACTACTTGGTAGGGCAGTCCCCATGGATCGTGTTGTACCAGGTCTATTCAGGGCTCTCCAGCATTCCCTTTAGCTGTCTTTGATCTTAGAGTGTTTCTCTCTGTTCTATAGATGTCTAGGAGTGTGTCTTCCCGGGCCAGGGCCACGTGTAGTATGTGTTCATGTTCGCCGTTTTGACGTTTCCTCGCGAGCCAGGTCCGGGCCCTCGTCAGAGTTCGCTTAGGCGCGTATGCTCGCGGATCGAGCTTCTTTTGCCTCGGCTGTCCACCATGGCTGCGGGGGACGTTTACCTTGTATGGACGGCGCTGGTGGGCCACCCGCGGCACGGCATGCGTGTATTACTGTCTGTGTTAGTTTTTCGGGAGAGAGAGGGGAGTCCTGGTGAGTGATGAGTTGTGATGCCATGTGGCGATTAAGTTTATTCTGATCAAGGTGTCTAATCTGCTATGTTTTCCGGGTCGAAATGGTTGAGTAGAACAAGCCGTCGTAGTCGAAGGATATGTACAGGCGGTCGCTGAAGTGTTTCGGCGTCTGTTACTACCCTCCAGCTGTCGATCAGACAAAGAGAAGCGCCGTTGGCGGGCCGTGAGATCGAATAAAAGATTATTGTCGGCATCGGACGAATGTCAGGGGTCCCCGTCGTTAAGTACTGCTAATCCTGCATTGGCTAGCCAATTCATTAATAGATAGGCCCCGGAGGGTGGGGGTGCGGGAGCCTCAGAGGAGGGTGTGCCGCGTTGGGGTCGCCTGTCAGGAGAAGTCGATAGGGCTTAAGAGACTACGACTTATTTGAGGGTAATTTACAGAAGTTGAATTCGCACAGCGGAATGGCTGGCTTGGAATGGTTGCCTTGACCTAAATCCTGTCGAACATATGTGGGAGATGCTAAAACGACGAGTTAAAGGCAGGATCTCTAGGCAATGTGGGAAAACTGCTAAGGTCTGAGGAAGGGGTGGCTTGGGGCCACTTGCTAGCTTTTGTTCTGGACAAGTGTTAGTGCTGTAGTGCTTCTCTACTGTTAATGCGTAAGCAAGTAAGCGTTTGTACTTATTGAAGACGACGAATCATCGTGGGACCTCTGTACGAACTTGTTTGCCTCAGAGAGCCACTGGCGTGCTGGAAAGCCTGCAGTAGGACGGGCTGATGTTTCGGATAGTGCCCTCTGAGGCGTGTAACGACGCAACGAGGCAGCTAGCTGCCATCTCTACTGCTACACTATAGAGCGAATTCCCAGACCTTGAGTCTGAGAGACCGGGTAGCTTAAGCCCAGCTGCTGTTAGCCAAATTTAGATCAAGAAGGTCCCTAAGGCTAGTCTTTAGGCTTTTATTCTAGTCCGGCAGCAGATCCTGGTTCGCTCCGCGTCCGTGCTGCGGAGGATGTAGACGATCCTTGCTAAGCCCACGGATGATTTTAATAGATGATAGCTGCTTGTACCACTGATGTTTCTCTCCCGATGGTGCTATCGTCTAGGTACTAGAAGTTCAGGAGAGATTGGACGACCCGTCCTTTATGGCTAAGCAAAACAGTGGCCAACCGAAGGGTCGCCCTGCTGCACGCCGCTACATAAAAAAATGTGAGAGTTCCGATCTAGATCTATAGGCTTAGCTAACTATGGGAGCCGCCTCTGGCCAATCGACAAATACTGTCTTCAGTATGTGGTCTCGACGAACCTGGTTGACGGAATTTTTTAATTGAGTTTGGCGACAAGAAATTGTTAGGTGCACTGGTAATGAAGGCTTTGTAGTGTGAACCGCGGTTTCGATGCCACTAAGTGCACAAAAGCCGCACTGGTGCACCTTGCACACAAGAGCTGCTTCTAATTTTTGCCGCAACTCTACGGATGACTGAGGAGATAACGACTGGGCGGAGCGACCTGTTTGTCTGTTTGATTGCGATGAGGCAATCACCAAAAGCGAAAAGGCGGATGGTCTCAGGTACCGTACTACTTCTGAAGATATCAACCATTCTTGGTAGCTCGCGCAGTAGACTGCTGGCGCTATTTGTATTAGTCGTGGTAAGGAGGTCTCTGAGATAACTTCGCGAGTTTGTCGCGCCAGAAGGCGCCATCTATGCCGTCAACGGGATTGCAGGCGGGGGTTAGAAACGAGTATTCTATGTCCGAGTCTGTTGCCTTTATGTGCCTTTTGACTGCCCTGCTTTTAAAGCTACTTTGGCAATGCGCGTAACTGACCCTGTTGTTTAAGAGACGGGGATTAGCCTGCAACCGGTTTAAGGCTGAATAGGTGGTGTGCCCGCGTAGGTCGTCGGAGTGGCTCGGACCGGGCTTATTTTTGGAGGCGTGTCGGGAAATGGCGTTTTGGACCCACAGGCTTCTGTACTTTAAAGGCTGATAACAGCCTGATGACTGAACTGAATATTCAATTTAATCTAAATGCACCTGTATTTTGTCAAAGGGAGACATTGTTTGCAATGTTTACATTTACAGATCGTCACCTAGAATCATACAAAAACCAATTTACTTCTGTGAAGACATTTGCGCCGTTAGCATTGTGAGTTCTCAATGCTCTAGCCGTTCGTCATGAAAACATTGCATTGCTTCAATGTGGGTGCCTAAGTAAGTAACCGCCAAACCTCACATCAATAGGTAAACTTAGGAACAACTAAACTATTATAAAGCCTCATGTAAAAAGTGTAATCATTAATGATAAAACCGCTATATATTAGATTAGATATAAGACTAGTTTGTCGGATAACTTGCGTAATATGGGTGCTAAAATAAATGCAGTTCCGGTGTCACCATAACTAATAGTGGCAAGATTACGAAGTGCGTCGGCTGCTTGAGGGTTGGGGCCGCTCGGCATTTTTACATTACCGGTGAGGCGCTCGGTCTCCCTGGCGGGAACGCGTTCTACGTAAGCGATTCGGATGTCTTAATGCATTGAGTGTGGTGAGCGTAATCGTCTTATCGGATGTTCTATCCGAACTGGGGGCAACGATCTCATGGACGACTGAGGCGTAGGAACGAGTAAAGTTCTCCTTTGCTTTGGCGACTGGGTTTGGCAAAGAAGCCCTGTACCGGTGACAATCTTGCTCGTTTTTTAAGCTTTAGGGTAACCCGGCCGTAAGGGGGAGACTGATCTGTGCGCATCTCCACAGCTTGCGCATTTTGGCGCACTTTTACAGTACTTAACTAAATGTCGGTTACTGTCGCTGTTCACACGTGCCACTTGACCGCTGCAAGAAGATGCATGATGACCTAAGCGCTGAATATTGTAGCAGGACGTAGTGACTCAACTGTCACCGCGTGAGTCTGGAAGCCAAGATATACTTGAGTTTGAGCAGTATTGTCTCCATCGGGATAGTTCCTTGTTGTGGGCCAGGACCTGCTCGTCTGCAAACGCGCTTGACTTCGATCATGCCTGAGTTCCTGCAGTATCCCTTCTTCCTGGAAATCTAGGCTGACATGGCTGATGGCACTCCAGATGTCTATACTCCTTGACGCCGCTTTGCTTTGCATCTAGTTTAGCAATGCACATCAGTTCACATCATTCCGTGCATTCTTGAACTTTTCGACGGTCGCCGAAATCAATCCAATCTGTGTTCAGGTTTGAGATCAAAGCAGCAGTACTAGTCGCCACAACCCCAACCAACTACCGCGACTGTGCTACTGGTTTCTAAGAACCTTTCAACCGCAGTACCTTTATCACGAACCAGCGTGCTACTAAGTTCGGCTAGGCATTCTTATCCTGGTCGTAATCATCAATGTACGTTGAGGTTTCCAGGAAGCGCGCCGCCAAGAGATGCTGGTGGTTGAACTCCCTGAACGCTGACCTCCTCCCATAGGTGAATATCCATGTCGTGTATATCGCCGAACGTCGGCGACGTGTCCTGCAGGCTAGGCATCTCCAAAGTGCGTTGTTTGATTAGTTCAAACAGCAAATGATCCTCATCGTCTTGCCCGCAGTCAGCGTCGTTTATGTACATTGCACTCCACGACGGCCTTGTTGGACCGGGCATGCTTTCGCGTTGTAGGCGCGGCAGAGGCTGCAGGTTTCGCCGGCATCATCCTACTGCGGTTCGAAAATGTTGTCTGAAGTATGCAGTCGTGAACCTGCAGCGGAATTGGTACCCTTTCAGAGATCAATCCAGCGAGGTGAAACATGTCTTCCATGACATCGGAGGACGATTCACCTTCGTTCAGAGCAAGTTCCATTGACTTCCTTGCGGGAGTGCAGGGCCCAGGTTGGGATGACTCAGTGATACTCACACTTTAACGAAGCAACGGGATTACAATAGGTTGAGTGAGAATCTTTGGGACGGAGACGGCACTAAAAGACAACAGCGTCTCTGGTGCACAATACAAAAGCCGAATGACACGTTTATTAGAAACTTAAGGGACAAGGGATTTGCACATGTTGTATCCGAACGATCCAGAAAATCCGTATGGATCAGCGGAGTCTATATTAAATTCAGCAACAATTTCCGAAGGGTGAGGAGCCATCTTGGAGATATGCCACTTTTAGGTGTAGGTCTTTGCACACTGAAGGTTACACGAAAAACCTTATGTGTACCTGATTTAACTATTTCCTTGAACTTTTCTAAAGTTTCCTCCTTTTATATATTATTACGTTGCTTGCTGCTTTTATTCACGACCTCCTTGAGCCCCTCTTCTTCTGGCAGTTCCTGAGGTGCCGCCACGGTGTTGGTAGCCTGCATTGAGGGTTGGGTGTCGCTGCCCGGTACAATTCGCACTGGATTGGCGGCATTTTTTGTATGTACGTGGGCGTTGTTTCGCCATCACTTTGGCATATAGGCGATGCGATTGCCTCTGTAGTAGCACACTCTGCTTCGGAGTTGCTTTCCTAAGAGGTGGAGACCGCCCTCAGTCGTGCTGTATCAAGCAAGTCAGGTGGCGTCGGAATCAGCGGAGTCGGTTTAAGCATATACAATACTATGTGTATTGTGTAAATTGCATTGGTTGTTTGTGCACTCGGTATCGTCAAATATGGTGAACATCATTACAGCTGATGTTTCTCGAAACGAGGGACTGTTATATATATATATATATATATATATATATATATATTGCTTCAATGCCGGCAACTCTTCGCTGGAGCTCCGTTAGTGATGCCCATAGATTCTCTATGTTTCCTGGGAAGAATTACATTTCTTAATTTCCCTACATTTACTGGGAAGAATTTTTTCTGTTCTCGTTTCTATTAAGAAGTCAACCCTCTTGCATTTAAGAGCACCTTACTTTACGTGGTCGTAGTGTGTCTCAATAACAATGTGACCAAGATAGCTTCGGATCGCGTTGCTTATTCGCTATGTTACTTGCCCTCTTCTGTTTAACCTTTTTACTCAGACATGGCTTGTCGATGTGGCTAAGTAGGCTGTGCGGTATTTAGTAAATTGTTAAACAGTTTGTTAAGTTTATCACTGTGTATTCGAAGTTGAACGCTGCTTCAATATCTCACGGCTCATCACCACAGTTAAACATATTGCCCAGCGAGTGGTTCCTGATTGCATACGTCGCTGTTTGTAGTCAATAGTTGTGCCAATATATGTATGCCTTCGATTACCTGCACTTCAAGCTAGTTCCTAGAAATCGAATTGTTGAATTCTTGGCCATTTTGAAGTGCTCGGCGTACTGTAATATCAAAAACAAAGTTTCACGGTTTCTACTTTAACGTAACGGCTTAACCGAGCTGTGCCGAACAATGGGGCTTAGTGGCAGCGCTATTGTCTTGTATCCTGGTGGCCAGGAGTACAAAATCTAGCCCAGCGATTGGCCGTTGCGGCGACGTTCGCTAGGTTCGATCGGTTTTCGATCTGGACGAGGTAAGTTCCAGAGTAGACTAATTCACCTAGGTTATGAACATAAGTCAGATAGTTATTATACATCACTGTATTTAGAGGGTAAATCCGCCTATGTCAAAAAAAAATCAAAAAGTGTTCATAGGTCTTGCTCTGGCCTTCTTGACTGGTAAATAGTAAAGCTGCAACTGGGTTAATACGAAGAGGATTTGTATGCTAAAAGCGTACATGCGAAATGCAAATTTTGTTATATTGCGTGTGATTTATTTGACTCAAAGATTTCAAGCTTGGCGGATATTTGATGTTTCAGCCCTCTTCAGTTTGCCTGTAATGAAATGAAAACTTGAATCATGCGCCACTCCACCTAACGTTTTAATAAAATGTCGATATCTTTAATAAATTGACATACAGAAAAACGCAGCTAAAACAAAGTATAGTATGCGATTTGTTAACTTTATGGAAGGCCGAATCATTTAGATCTGCGGCTCTGCTACGAACAGCTCATCTAGTAGCGACATACTCCACTCTACGACGGTCTCAATATAGAACCAGAATGTGTAAGCGCTCGTGTCTTTAAAGAATTCAGAGGGATTATCCAGTTTGATTGGCTCTGGAGTACTAGAGTATCTATGGAGTCCGATATCCGAGTGTCGGAACTAGAACAAGTTGTCTCCCAGCTTCGTCCCCATCCCACCGGGAACAACGTGAGCACAACGAGAGTGGAGAACGAGGCGAAAAAGCAAGTGGCACAAAACAAAGTGGCACAAGGCACCGGCGGCGGCTCAAATGTTCCCGCCAAGCTCATAATTGGTTCGAATGTCTCATATGCGGCCACCGTCACTCGTACTGTTGGTAAACAAAACCAACAGCAACAACAGTGCCAGAGACAGCAGAGACATCGAGACGAGAAACCGCAGCAGCCGTCGAAGCAGACGCCTCTCACAGACGTCGCCAAAAGTGTTGTTGATCTTGGTCAACAGCGCTAGCAACGGCGAGAAGAGAGAGCGGCTGAGCGGCAGCAACAACAGCGGGAGAAACCGGGGAAGAAAGAGAAGCCGGCGCCGGCAGTAGAAAGTGACGTCACGAGTCCGCTGCAGCCGCGCGACCAGGCTGTAGAGACAATGGACTGTACAGAGACAGCCAAGGAAGATCAGCTGGACAACGAAGGCTTCCAGCTGGTGGAGAGACGAAACAAAAAGAAGAGGAAGCTCGCGAGTGAGAGTGGCGGATCGGCCAGCAACAGCCGGGAGAAGCAGGATGGCCGCCTGGGGCCGAGCCAGGGCGATCTCTCCCAAATTCACAAGCGAACAACAGTGGAAAAACGCGAAACTAGCGCGATAAGGAAGCACCGTCCTCTTCGAGCAGGAAGTGCAGTCGTAGACTTAGGTGAGCTAACACTGTGTGAAAACCGTGTGCTGTCTATGAAGGCTCTCCGTTTGGAGGGCTTCAGCCGAAAAACGTCGGCAGAACAGCTGCGTGGTTGGCTAACCGGGAGACATATTGTAGTGCGTGCTATTTGGAAACTCAAAGTTTCCCGGCCGGACTCCGTCTTCTGCGTGGCCTTTGGTGATGATGATTTTAGTAAAGTTTCGAGTAGCGCCTTCTGGCCGAAAGGCGTGAGTTTCCGGCGCTGGCTGGGGGCTCCGCCGGTCCAGACTAGAGTATGCGAAGAGTTTACTGATGGGCATGGTTTAACAGCTAGACAGCAATGACGCCTTCTGCCAAGGCAGCTGCATGCTGCTCGCAGCTGCAAATTATTGCTTTGGAATTGCGAAGGTTTATCTGGGGCTTTACAGCTAGCACCAGAGCGTTTGTTTGATGATGTGGACATTGTACTCTTGACGGAGACTTTCATGCGGAAGGAAGTGCATTTTGATGAGATGCGAGGTTTCCATCTGCTAGCAAGTCTTCCAGACGGAGGGCGGGGAAGACCAGTAGGTGGACTTTCAATCGATTTACGAGCAGGGTCACCCCGAATGCAATGCGTGTGTCGAGGTGAGTGTTGTATGACACTCACCTCAGGTAGTTTCAACCTCGCATTGTTCTACCTGCCACCTCATTACGATGATGTTGACGTTGCCGATGCGATCAGTGCTGGTCTAGCGGGACTAAACCTCCAGCTACCCACTCTGGTCGGCGGCGACTTCAACTGTCGTATTGATAGTGGCGCCACCGACAGGAAGGGCGATGTGCTTCTTAAGCTTCTAGAAAACAGAGGCCTGCATTGCGCAAATGAGCGTGATAAATTCACGTATGTTTGCCAAAGTGGAAGAAGCACTATCGACCTCCTGTTTCACAATCTTCAACATCCGACGGAATTTCAAGGATGCGAGGTACTTGATATTCCAGCACGGAAGCACCTGCCGGTGCTGGCGTCTCTGTGTGTGCCTGGCCAGGGACGCGCCCCACGTCGGCAGCCGATAACGTACTGGTCTAGGCAACTAGATTTGCATGTATTGACGCGCGAGTTAGAGCTGCTGAGATCAACTTCTGACATTGAACAAAGCAACCACGCTTTGGAGGCCACTGTCAAGGCGGCTGTAGTCAAGAAGAAGTACAGACAAAGACGGGCGCGGCCCTGGTTTACACAGGCCTGCTACTTAAAACGTCGGGAAGTCTTGGGGCTCCTGCGCCGAGCACGGGCTCTACACCCCGACCCCCAGGTAGTTGCTGATCGTAGGGCGCTCTATGGCCGACATAGAGCAACCTACAAGAAACTGCTTGTGGAGAGTAAGCGCCGGTATGATGAGGAGGAGGAGTTTCGTTTGCTTGAGAGAGCAGAGCGCGAACCCCATGTCTACATTGTTCGCCGGCAAAACAGAAGCATGCACAGCATGACAAAGGAGCAGTTGCGGCAGCACTTCACTGCCCTTCTGCTCGATGCAAACGCCCCCGCGCCTAACCCAGTTATTGAGCAACCGCTCACTCTGGAGCAGCACGACATGAATTCGCCGTTTACGGTGGAGGAAGTTGTGCAGATCTTGCGCGGGTTACCCAAGAAAAAGAGTAGTGGTCCTGATGGGATCTATTACGAACATTGGGCTAAGTCGTCCGATGTTTTAGCGGAGGAGCTGTGTAAGCTGTTTAATCAGATACTCAGCGGGGGACACATACCCCAGGTTTGGCACGAGGCCAGGCTTACTCTGCTATTCAAGGGCAAAAACGGTGACAACGTGGACGATCCAAATCTCTATCGGGGTATCGCGTCGGAACGCACTCTCAAGAAAATCTTCGCCAAGTTGATTATCTCGAGGGCACTTCCAACTGTGGAGAAGGCCTTACCTCCGGAGCAATTCGGATTCAGGAAAGGTCGAGGTACACAGGACGCGATCCATGTACTCCAGTCGGAAGTTGAACGGGTGCTGGCTGTGCCCGGGGGTCACTTGTACGTCGTCTTTATCGATTGTGTCAAGGCCTTCGACAAAGCTCCCCGTCACCTACTAGTCGATTCATTTCGACATGCTGGGGTGGGTGGTTCTTTCCTACGAGTGCTCTCCAGCTTCTTTGCTGAAGACCGCCTTGAAGTAAACGTAAGGGGCGAAGACACCTTGCAGCTCTGTCAAAACGTAGGGACCCCCCAAGGGGACCCTCTCAGTTGCCTGGCATTCTCCTTGCTCATCGCAGACCTAGCTCGCCATGTGCGGGAGGAGTTTAGAAACGCCGTCGTCGTCATGTATGCGGATGACATAGTAGTGGCCCACCGGGACCGCGGTGCCATTCGTCGAATTGTCGGCGACGTCGAAAGTTACCTTCACCGTAAGGGCCTGCAAATAAATGCGCGGAAGACGAAAGCCATGAAGTTTCGCCGTGGGGGTCGATTGGCCGCAGCAGACGTAATACCCTGTTGTGGCCAACCGCTGGAGTTTGTCAACTCTTTCCCGTATCTGGGTCTGAGGCTACACTATACGGGAACGACCTTTACCCAGCACATCGCCGACAGGTGTCGAGCGGCTATTACCTCTATTCACACAGAGGTGAGAGACCCTCGACGACTGTCTTTGAGTGCGGCCGTGCGTCTTTATGAGCTTAAGATTGTGCCAATGTTGAGCTACAGCCTTGGCAGGGTGTGGGGCCATCTTTCAGCGGCAAATTTTGCGCAGCTAGAAAGATGCTTCACAATATATATGAAGCGGGTCCTTTGCTTACCCCGGACGGCAAAAAGCCGCTTCGTGTACCTGCTAGCGGGTTGCGGGCTGGCAGTGGAAACAATCAGAGTCAGGCTTAGGTCACCTATTACTGGACCACTTCAACAATTTTTGTTGGAGTGGCAGGAAAAGGTGACCGAGGCCTCGGCAGAGGTAGCGCAATTGGATGTGTACCTCGCCAGGGAGCTTTGGGGTGGAATGGCATGCACTAGCCGGCACGTGTACACAAGATACATTGTGCATGGCTATCATCACTTGGTATGTTCGACTCAAGGATTTCACCAAGTTGACGATCAATGTCGTTGCCGGTTCTGCTCGCAGATATGCGCTAAATACCACGCAGCGAGCTGCCAGAAGCATCGGCGGTCTTTGCACTTTTTCGCCGGGTGGGACGGTCGCTGAAGTGTTTAAATTGTATAAAAGGAATGAATTGTACTGAAATTATGTACCATCTTGAAATGCGATGTTATTGCGAAATAAAACCATATATAGTATCTATGGAGGCGGTGATGGCGAATACCAGAGAGGCAATAGCGAGACCGGTCCGGTAACCGTTTGCATACCGGGCCTAATGAGTCCGGCATGCGACCCTCGATAATCCGCGCGGTCCAAGCAACTCCGGATGACCTAGCGGCCTCGGCGGTCCCAGTAGCCAGTGGATATAGCGGCAGCTTGAACATATGCGGCGGAAGTATAATGGACCAAACATGGACGGTAGACAGCGCCCATGGAGCGACAACACACATCATACATCAGCGCGAGCATACATCAGTTTCATTTATTACAAGGTTTCTTCACTATATATATATATATATATATATATATATATATATATATATATATATATATTTAATCAATTCAATTTGTGTTTGTTTCGTATAGGATTGTACAGGTTGAGTTAAGGTTTGATTGGCGATCATAGGTCGACCCTCTCCAGGTGTCGGCGGATGATCATTTGGACGGCGGAGGATATTGTGGTTTCGGCGGGAAAGGCTGTGGCTGTTGCTCTGCTGGCTAGTTGAGACACGTCTTGTTCGGTTGAGACATGTATCGGTCAATGAACATTAGGTACGCTGAGATTTTGGCGCGGACACTGTAGCCGTTGGACGTGGTCGATTAGAGTAGATTTTAATCCCGTTGACGGGAATGCTGTGGCCGTTAGACGTAGGCGGTTAGGACTTACTTGAATTGCGCCATGATACGTATACAGTAACTTCTAATATATATATATATATATATATGCGACTGGCAAGTTGTCGTCGAAATTCATAGTACTGCAGATTTTCTGATATATGCTACGCGCTAAATTACCCGCCCTCACAAAACAGTTACAGACAGCTTTAAGTAATGCTTCGCCGGAGCTATGAAGGACGCACACTATAACGGTACGTCAGAAAGAAAGGCCCGCTCCAACTGAGAAGCACCGGCAATAAACACACAACAATGTCCTACACTCGTCGTGATGCTTGTGGCGCCAACAGAGAGGGAGATTAACGATTGCATGCAGGCTGGTTATACAAAGTACGGTCAGGTAAGAACACCACGTCCGCCCTTCACGCATGCACTATAAAATAGCAGTGTGGGACTTTCCGCCGGTAGAGGGATTAGGTTCTATCGAGATCATTAAACAGAGTGGGTAGCTCTCTCTTGTTTAGCGCTGCAGTTTCTTGGTCCGCTCTTTTGCAAAAACCGTCTTCTAATATTGTAACGAAGCCAACTACAGAGGAGTAGAAACAGAACTGCCAGTGCATCTCGCCTTCCCGGAAATCACCGCCACAGAATCGAGGCCAGCATGAACATACGTGGACAATGGTGCATACGACCACATGGCATGTGCACCATCGTCCATGAACAGCGCCCATATACGAACGCTACGGCGTCACTTGAATCAGCAAATAGCCCGGGAGAAGGATGCTAGTGTTAGTATTCTTCGTACGGCGACATTTCGAGTCAAAATTTACGCTGTGTGTTATCCCGAGTTTCTCGCGTTGTAATAACCGCCTTGCTGAGCTTACATCCCCCGGCTAACTTAGCGTAACGTAATATATATATATATATATATATATATATATATATATATAATATTTTTTTTTTTTTTTTTTTTTTTGATGATTTGATGCGGGTGACGAGGTCGACTCCCTTGGTCACCATGGACTCTCCTGTCTCCAGAGTTCAGGCAGAATCGCACGCCACTCGGCGCTGAATGAGACATTTAGCATAGGGCTTCGATCGGCAGGCTACCCATGCATTTTGGAGCCGTCTGGCTTAGTCAGAGACGATGGAAGGAGACCTGATGGAATGACCCTGACTCCCTTCGAGCGGGGCCAAATGCTGGTGTGGGACGCGACCGTAACCGACTCTTTAGCCCCCTCAATGGCCGGTACGGGCGCAGCCCGCCCTGGACACGCGGTAGCCCTAGCGGAAGCAGCCAAGTGCAGAAAATATTCAAGCATCACTTATCCACACTTGTTCTCACCGCTTGCATTCGAGACATTGGGGGGGCCCGGGTCGTTCACGACGAAACTGCTCAAGGATGTCGGGAAAAGATTGGCGCTCGCTACAGGAGACAAGAGGGCGGGCGAGTATTTACTGCAACGTCTGTCATTAGATGTTCAGAGGGGGAATGCCGCTTCGGTGAGAGGTACCATGGCTAGGTGGACCAGCCCAGGCCTGGACCTAGTGCCTTGAGTTAAGCCCCAGCGGGCTGTGCACACGTTCTTACATCACAAATGTATATTTTGCTACACTTAAATAAATGATGAGGATATATATATATATATATATACGACCAAAAACAATAAAACTTAAAATTATGGTGGTAGTTGTGACCGCTTGTCGTAGTCGAGGTAGCAGCCGAAACAGTTCTTACTAGCTTGCTTCACTCAGAAGTAATCAATATTAATTATAAAATGGCTTGATTATTATTATACGGCAATGGAAATATTACGTTCCTAGCGAATACCATTGAGATAATTAGTTTACAAGAAACTTCTAATACAATTATTTTGCTTGTAACGCCGATTCGAATTGGTTAATCGGTAACATTTCTGCGGCATTACTATGTCTAAGTATTTAGCACCTGTTTCAAGGCAAAGTGATGTTGCAGTATGAGGTGATAACCATGCAACAGACATTGCAAAGAAACTATCAGACATTTTTTAGAGAATCGTATGTTAGTTAGTTATGGCGGCTCAGTCAATGCCGACTTAGTTTTGGAAGTGTTTTAAAATGTATTAAAATCACAGTTGCTTCTAGCTTAGGAAATGTTGGGTGGTGAAGATAGCAGCATACGCCAAGAGACCACACATCCGAGCAGCAGATTTTCCGAATTGCACTCCATGCTCGAATTGAAAGACGCTCGATTCGACTACGGGTTTAGTGGGTTTTCGAGTTTTGCCCCACTCTTCCCCATCCCTACTTTTTCTTCCACACACATACACTTGTTGTTGACAACAGCGGTAGCCAGCGACGCATGAATAGCTAGTTTGCTGCATAGACTGCATGATGTCAGTGAACGTTGCCGTGTTTTGCTGAAGCCCCTATGCAACGTGCAAAAACAACAACAACGACAACAAACGACAAGCGTGATACGGTCACATATTCGCATGCATGTATCGGATGCATGCGTTCGTAGCTAGAGAGCTGCTGTTTAGGCGAGGGGCTGCTTGATTCGATCACACACGTGTGTCCACACATTCCTGCACGGAGACCATTCCTGCACGGAGACCATTCCTGCACGGAGACTGCTACAGGGTATGCGTGCATGCCCAAAAGAAGCGTCGATGATGATGACGACGACGACGACAAATGCGACGTTGACCGATTCATCGAGTTTGTGCTGCTGATGCTGTTGCTGCTGTCGCAAGCGGGAAGGTGGGGGTAATCGGGCGGCGAGAGCTTATTGGTTGAGGAAAGACACAAAGAAAAAAAGAAAGAAAGAAAGCAGGCACGCAACGAACGGACGAACGAGAAATTCGGCTTTTTTGCTATACGCTCCATTCGGCTAGATAAAGCCACCGTCGCTGGCCCGCTATAAATAGCCGCGGCAGAAGACCAGTCGTTGGCGTAGTCGTTGAAGGGGGCTGGCTGGCTCGTAGTTGTAACAACGGCCAGTGACCAACCAGCACAGTGATCTTCTTAGGCTGGACGAGCGTCATTGCGGTACATCTGAAGCTCCTGCTGCTGCTAGTTCTGGCACGAATCCATCGAAGACGCGCAACATATCTCTCTGCGAAAACAAGTTCAGGTCGGTAATGATTGTCAACTATTGCGTGTCCTTATTGCGTCGTTTAGACGTAAAATTGATCTCATTGTGAACAACAGCAACGGCAGCAGCAGCAGCAACTGGCTTGCTGACTAATTCACTGAGACACTGATGAAATGACAAGGCATTTATTTATTATAGGTACGTAGGCTAGTAGTGCACAGAACAGCAGGCAACATCCATTTGACTGATCCATTTGATGTGATCTTGATGTGATCGGCAATCTTTCGATTATTATTATTATTATTATTATTATTATTATTATTATTCACTATCGCTAAGTGTTGTCTGTCGAGTATTTGCGTGCAACATGTACGTAACGTTTTTCGTAAGCATTTCGCAAGCATTAAGTCCTTCTTCCATCGCAGCTGCTGATGCTGCTACTGCTATTGCGTCATTCGATTGGAGCAGCAGAGGCCACGACGCGATACGAAAATGCAAAACAAACTCACAATAATTCCATCGCCACTCACTACCACTAGTCGACTGTTGGTGGTGTTCGTTCGCCTGTTATTCAGCGCCTCGAGAAAGCGAGGCGAACGACAAAGCGTGCTGAGTGTAACAAAGCAGCCCAGCCTGCTTTTTTGCACTCAGCACGCCAGCCGTCCTGTAATAAGTCCGCCCCTTACTCCAAAATGGCAAAATGGCGACAGTGGTGGTCTCCTCACCACCACGATGGTCGCCATTTTGCTACGATGAGGAGAGCAGCTTATGAGTCAGCATGTACATATATAATAGTGTACTTCATGGAACTCTCCATCTCATTCTCGCACCACCTCTGTCATCGGGGCCTTCATATAGGCAGGGTTATTTCGTTTAGCTATCAGTCACGGTCGAACCCGGTGGCGTGGCGGGTGCATTCGCGTGCGCCTAGCGACTGAAACACCACACATAGGTGCGTGCACTTCGGGTTCGATCTCCACCGTTGCACATTTGTATTTATGGGGTTTGTCTTCGCAAAACAAGCAACGCAAAAGCAAACCCGTGTACGGTAAATGTTGGCTGAGAGCCAGCCCGAAAAAGTTGTAAGCTATCACTCATTATTCAATCTCAGTCAAAGTAGAGCAGTGTTTCAGCTTTTTCCATCATGGCGTTAGGTAGCTAGATAGGCAGGTAGGTCCCTAAGCGCTTTATTATTATTTTTATTATTATTATTATTTAAATGGTCTAATATATATATATATATATACTATATATATATATATATATATATATATATATATATATATATATATATATATAATGCATTTATTCAATGTAATCAATCATTCAAGGTGGGAAATGACATTTGAGTCCCTGCGAACGTGTGCACCGTTACGGGGGGTCCAGTGTAGGGACCAGCCATTATCAAATCAAATCAAATGCACCTTTATTTAGTCAAAGGGGGGACAATATTTACATTTTAGAAACCGTTACCTGATTTTTATTATTATTATTATTATTATTATTATTATTATTTATTTTCATTAATATGTGTTAGGACCAATACAATTGTGAGGTGTGATTGTGTATCCTCGTTATTTCATGGTTACCATCTATCTGTTCTCAGCCCATCGCACCTAATATCGACGCGGCATTTCCTCTACAAACTGCCAGTAAAAGCAGCTGTCTCAGAAATTCGTCTTCGCGTATAAATTTCCTTGTACTTCTGCTGACCGGGCCCATTGTTTCCATTGCAATCGGCACGAAATTGTATCTAGGCTCTAACTCTGTGTATTTACGCCACTTTTCCTTTTCTGCGTGTTCGGCAACCCATCCCGCCTCCGTCGCGCTGTGGCATAAACAAGACGGTGCGGCCGTGCAGGACACTGTCGCATCCAAAACCAGACATTTTGTCTTTTTCCCACGGCGGAATGGTCACACCGTCGGGCCTTTTATCGTCATGAAGTCCAAGTCTGGGTTCCTGCATGCTAGGTATTCCTGCTCTCCGGAGAGCTCTTTGAATTATTGCGTTTATTTCGGTGTGCCTAGGAGCCCGGCCTTGGCTCTTGATGCAGCTCAAGGGGTGGAGGCCATCCTTCTTCACTGGTTTTCCGCAGGCCTTACAAATGTGTGGTTCGCATATCGGCCCGCCGATTCTTAGGGCCGACACCATGCGGAATGAGATGTTGTCCAGCATAGTGCCGAGCTGCGGTGACGGGAGAGCCCTGAGAAATCCGCCACTGAAGGTGTCTCGTGCGGCCAAGAAGACCGCTTTCTCTGTGGGAGACTCAAGGCTTTCGATGATCTCACGAGCTATGACTTTGCATCTGTAGTTGTCGAGCACTCTCTGCGTTTTATGTTTTTCCCAAGGGCCTGGATATAATCTCAGTTTGACCAGTGACTCTGCCGTCTGCTTAGCTATATACAGCCGGTGGTGAGCACTCGGGTCAACTAGGGTCTCCGCCAGCTGGCCAAATTCCAATAATGACGCTGCGTAACATATGGGGGCCAATTCTGTTGCCTGATCGAATACCCAGTCCACCTTCTCTTATGGGGAGACTTGCTCTTCGCCACGTACTGTCCGTGAAGTCAATGTTGAGAACTTCGCTCAATATGTCCCTCGTAGAGTCGTCGTACGATTGTAGGGCGTCGGGACATTGGCTTGTCGGTGAAGTGTGTGTAGTTGAATTTAGGGGAACCTAGACTATATCTCCAAAGGCATAGTGCCGCTTGTGAGTGCATAGCCAACAGACGAGGTCGTGTCTGTAGCAACGCGCGGCGTTTATCTCTTAAGGTCTTGAAAATACTTTGTGGACTAAGTGGAGCCCCAAGAACCTCTAATTCGACCGGGTTTTACTCGCCTGCAGCCTGGTAAAACGGGAAACAATTGTTTTGTATGCCTCGTCTTGTTCTTTAATGTCCGCCCCCAACCGTTATTACTTTGCATTTGGAAATATCGAAAACTGTCTCCCCTTCATTCGCAAATTGCAACACCTTGAGTATGTCAGCGGCCACCACTTCTGCCGGTCCTCCTAATGTACCATCATCCAGGTACCAGATGTTTAGCGGACTTCTCAGTTGTGACACTAAACTGGAGATTCCTAGGCTAAACAAGGCGGGGCCCAGTGGATCTCCTTGTTGCACTCCATTTGTTGATTTAAGTGGTTCTTTGTCATACCAGAATAGAAGTGATGGATCCCTGTAGCTTTGCCATACTAGCGGCAGGAGTTCTGGTACGTGAGGTCTTACCTCTTCCAATATTACGTCAGTGTTATGTATTAAAAGCGTTGCTAAAGTCTAGCTTAACTAGAACCCGCACAGGACCGTCTGTTTCCATATATGCCCGTACAGCGTAAACCGCTGCCTCTGCGCCCTTTTATAGAGACACCTACTTGCTTCGGTCCTAAAGCTTTCATATAGAAGTTTTAGTGATGGCAATAGCCACCTTTGCAAAAGCCTTCGGATCGTGAGGCCACATGCTATGGGTCTGATTGAGCCGTCCTTCTTTTTTAGGGCCGTAAGGTTTGCCCCGTAAAAGATTGTGAGGCATAGAGAAGGCAGGCTGCCGTTTAGTGCCGAGGCTAACCAGGGAGCCGACTTCTTCTAGAAGTCTCCGGATGAGGGTACTGAGTTGTCTAGCATGTCCCGGAGATGCCGGGGGCGCAGCCCATCTAATCCAGATCCAGATGCTACGGCGAAAGATCGGACGGCGTCAGAAACCAATTTATGATGTATAGTGTGTCTTCCTGTTGTTTAATGGTGCCTGGAGGGATCCAGGTGTTCGCTTGCATCTGATAATGAAGGAGGTGCTTTCTTCTTAATTCCTGCTCCGTGTGATCGTGAATGGTGCAAAAGAGTCGGTCGAATGCA
Source organism: Dermanyssus gallinae (assembly GCA_003439945.1). Lineage (NCBI taxonomy): Eukaryota > Metazoa > Arthropoda > Arachnida > Mesostigmata > Dermanyssidae > Dermanyssus > Dermanyssus gallinae. Next base: position 200,562 of record QVRM01006745.1, read on the forward strand.
GGATCCGTGCGGCGGAACGCACATCGCCTTCAGCCCAATTTGCGCTCTGCCATCTTCCCCTGTCGTGATCTGTATCAATGGTGTATCGTTCTGTATAATATTACGGTTACACTCGTCTAGGAGACTTGCGAGTGTTTTCTATCGCGATTCAGTAATGTTATTTCTGAATATTTGGCATAATGTTTGGTTATTGTGCCTCCGTGCTGGGATGCGTAGCATAAGTATTGGCATT